>CAWUFW010018505.1:0-218849 GCA_963921515.1 Calotriton arnoldi
ACCTTGGGGTGACTAACATGTAGCAAAGGAGGTTTTGGGGACTTGCAGTGTGTGCCCGCCCCGCACGTGTGTGGCCCAGGCTGCGCACGAGCTCTGCGTTGGCAGGCCACAGGTTACACTACACGGGCTGTTCGTGCAGTGGGTGGCTGATAAATGCAGCACCAACAGCATTTGGTCTATGGGCCCTGGCACTGCGCAGTGCCTTTACCACAAGGGACTGACAAGATAAACCAAACCAATCATCAGAAACACCAATCCATAACATTTATACAGACACTTGCTTGCAAGTGTGTGCACTTGCCAAGTCGACATGGCAGCCCCAGGCTGCGCACAGGCTCTGCGTTGGCAGGCCCGAGTTACACTTACGGGCTGTTTGCGTGGGTGGCACAATCCAGTGCTGCAGCCCACCAACAGCATTTGGTCTATAGGCCCTGGCACTCGCAGTGCACTTTACAAGGGACTGACAGATAAACCAAATAGGCCAATCATGGAAACACCAATCCATAACACATTTTATACAGGAGCACTTGCACTTTCCCACTGGACCGCAGTGAGGAAAGTGCGCAGAATCATTACACCAGCAAAAACAGAGTCAAAACCGGGAGGTCAGAAAGCAAAAAGTCAGGGGAAACACGCCAAAAGATGCCAAGTCTAACAGTCACCACCTGCTCTAAAGAACCACAATACACAGTTTCACAGTATTTATCCCTTATATGGACGCAGGCATACAGATGAAATAGTGGCACAATAATTCTGTTCCTTCGTGGATAAGGTTAAGTTAAACCTTCCTTGAGCTTAAACGTTTGACATCTTTGTCTAAATTTCACCAAATTTCTAATAACCTCTTTGGTTGATCTTGTGGTAAAACACACGTAGTTTGGTGAGCTAACTCATGTATCCAATGTTTATGAAGAATGCGGATTTAAACACAATTTATATATATTCTATCTAAGAAATGTATCTGTGAACCAGCAAAGTACTTTACATCGTATAAATGTACAACTGCAGCAAGGTATTTACATCCGTGAGCGTACATGCAAAAAAACAAATGTACATGCATTCTTGTATCTACACACTGCATTTACAAGGCTCGACTTAAAGTGTACCACGTGAATACACCACCAAAGAAGCCTTGTTCTGGTGTGTCCCCTGAGCTCGACTCCATCCTGCCCCCTTGGTTAAAAACAATATTTCAGAGGAAAAGGGGGAAAAAAGGTCCCAATCCCTTAGTAACCGTATTATTGAGTTTAATATGGGTGAGGTATTTGTCCTTAACAGTGGGCAACCCCTTGTCCCACTGGCGATAAGAGAGTTCCAAAGGGGTGTCAGGACAAATCTTGGTTATTTATAATTTCTTGCGGAAATAATTCCAAAGAGTTTTATCTTTTTGCACCCCTGTTTTATGCAGTTTCTGAGATACTGAGACTTTCTCTCAGGTGAGCAACACCAAGTAACAGCCAACACGTGTTTCGCCCCCTTTACATGGCCATCCGACCTGGGGCTTCCTCAGGGCGTATAGAAATAATGGGGGACACGAATTTATCCCGTGTTGTCTGGTGGTTTATCCTTTGAATCTAGTATCAACTGTACGTGGCAATGTGCCCTTCACTTCATGATACTAGATCCAAAGGATAAACCACCAGACAACACGGGATAAATTTGTGACCGATAAAAACAATATTGCATGTATGTGCCAGCTATGAAACTAATAGAAAGGATACCTATTCCGAATACACAACTCCACTCTGTGCACAAGGTAGCTTTATTTGGTTACATTCATTCACTTAACACAAAGGGCCTTATTCTTTAAAAAAAAAGAGGAAATCTGCACCCGATTCACAAACTCTCATGGTTGTAGATGTACTTCAGGGATCAACAAATCTCTTCCCTGTCTTATATGGAAGGACTGTCCAATCTGAATATGTATTCTTTCCATGCTTGCTTCGTACTCACATGCGCACAGCACTATTCTTTTCCTGAATTAATAAGGTTTCTTTTATGGCCACAGTTTCTCAGTGTAATCCTAGAAAATTTTGTGACTTCTACTTTCACATGTGAAAATATACAAAAGAAAATTCTCGCTAGAGAACAAATCTGAGCAAGAACAAATGCACTTGCTACTTTTTATTAGGTGTGAGTGATATATTCTGCTGCACTGGTGAAATTGGCAGAATTTTGGCCACTCTCCGTTAGGTCCGTCCAAATTCCACCAACTGCCTCGTGGCGGTGATTGTGCTCGTGCACGGCTCAAAAACAGTAAGTTGATGAGTGCGAGCAAGATTTGGCGTGTCCCAGCATGATTTTCGGTCACTAGGAGGGCACCCAGTGAGATTTTTCCAACATGGGCGGTCGCGACCGTTCAGGGTGCGAAAGTTGCCACTCAACTAGAAAATCTACTTGAGCGGCACCAAAATAAACTTGAGAAGCTGCACGCACTGGCGCACCGCGTGGTAGGAACCCGGGCCAGGGGAGGCGAAGCCGGACCCATTTGGGGCCCGGGACAAACGCCGTCCGGAGGCGGGAAGCCCCTCCCCGCACAAACAAATAGCCCGCTCGGCAGGGGGCAACCAGGATTGGTCGCCCCAGGGCAAGGGCGAACCCCCCAAATCCGGGGGCGATTTGAGGAGGCGAGGGGGGGTATAAATAGGGGCTTATAGGCCCAAGCAAACACAAAGCACCCACCCCCTCCTCGCAGGCAGAGAAAGAATCGGGATCGACGGACGACGGAAGGGGCAGCAAGAAGAAGCCACGCGCCATCGACAAGTTTGCTGGAGTATCGGACCGGAGGCGGGAAGCAGAAGAAATTGTGGCGGTCCAACCCCTCTCAGCTGGCAGCAACAGCCCAGGCCAGCAGAGCCGGTAGCAGGAGACCCCGTTAGTCAGCGGGAGAGGCAGGAAGACACCCGCAACCGGCTGGGACTCACAGCGAGGGACACAGAAGGGCGGCGGAGGAGAGCAGTTTTGGCGCGAACCTCCCAAAGCCCGGGCCGCTGCCGGTGAGCGGGACATGTATGGAGGTCCGTTTGGCACGGAGAGGAAAGAATCAGCAGGAGCGGACTTACCCAGACCCAGCGAGGCATCGTCGAGAAGCAGCCGCCCAAAGCTCACACAGGACGTGTGAGAGTTTCACGGCCTCCCTGTGCCCGACGCGGCCTTGCTAGTCTAGAGCGACGATCTCTGGGCTCACCGCATCGGCTGCATCTCGGCGGTTTTATCCGGTTGCAGCAGAGGGCTGTTTCGGCTTCACGGGCTCACAGCAGTGGCCCCCTGTTTCCCGCTGCCAAAAGACCGGCGAGACGCCCGCTGCCCGGGAAGAATCCAAGCACGCCACACGGACGCAGAGGGGCGGGGCCCAGGAGGAAGAAAGAGCCCGGGGCTGCAGACTCCGCAGGTCTGCTATAATTACTGAAAAAGGGCAGGAGCCATAAATTGCGAACGTTATCGGACTAAATACTACCGCGGGTGAGCGAAGAAGGCGCCAACAGCGCTCGAACTCCCGTAATTGCTTGCGGTCACCAGGAGAAGTACCTCAGCGGTTTCAGGTATTCACTCCTTTGTGCGACTGCATCCTGCTGCGTACGAGCGGAAAAAGCAGCGAGCAGCACTCGGCCTTCAGTAATTAGTTAGGTAACCGGGAACAGTGGCTCAGACCCCAACAGGCCCACTCAGTCAGGAGGCTTTAGAGGTGGGGAGAAGCGCATCACCAGTACAATAAGGAGATCTGAAGGATGGCAAACAAGCGCGTGCAAGGCAAAAGGAAAGCACGGCTACCAGCACGTTACAGGAAGGATACGGGGCACAGGCTGGGCAACAACCTGCAGGGGATGGTGGAGAAAGCCAGGGCATGGTTTGCCCTGAAGGGACAGAGCTGGGTGGACCAGCACATTAAGGATGGGGCCCAGGCAAAGGAAAAGAAGCCACAGCGGGCATCCCCAACATGGCCGCCCCCCAAGAAGGGGGGAGTAGGGGGCACGCAGCCAAAACGGCGGCCCTTGCAAAGGCTGGGAAGGGAGTGAGCCAAGGGGGAAGGAACCCCTCACAGCCTAGGAGCAAGAGGGTGGCGTCGCCAGAACAGCTGTATAGCTCAGAGACGGATGGGAGCAGCAACGACGAGGGGTCTGTGGCCAGCACGGCAGCCCCTCAGGAGAGACGCAAGAGACGACACGGCGTGGCCAACAGAAAGAGGGATACGCATGGGGCACAGAGTAACAAGCGAGGTCGCAAGAAAAGGTGGCAAGGTGGCCCAGCAGAAGGGAACCCTGGGCTAAACATAAACATGGGCAATCAGCTGGGAGGGAGCAATGTAGCATGGCAAGGACCATGGCCCATGCACCCACAGTGGCAGACAGGGTTAGGACAAGGGCAACTGGATTTCCAGGGGGAGGCCTGGACGGCAGGGGCAGCGCATCCAGCAGCTTGGATGCCCTGGTGGCAATGGCCAGCGGCAGGAGCCCCTTTCCTGTGGGGCACAAGGAGGCAGGGGAGTAGCATGACGCCAGACCAGGAGGCAGACAGGGGAAACCACACAAAAGAGGCTACAACCAAGGAACAAGGGTTAGCAAACCAGGCACAGCAGGGGGGAGGGCCAAGAACCGAGGCGACAACATAAGAGGGGACAAAGGCCCCCGGGACGGATATTGCAAGCACAAGCAAGACGGGGAGGGGCAAGACTCTAACGGTAAGCCAGCCAGCGAGTACTTGCGCCCATCCCCGAGTGACCCCCCCACGACCACAAAACTGTTAGGGCTGGCCAATCTCATCCCACTAAAATGGAAGGAGAGAATATGAAGGAAGGAGTTCATAGACATTTTCTCACTGCTGGAAGTGCGCCAGGCAGGGTTAGACCTAGCGGCGCAAGACAAAAAGGGCGAGGACAGGAGGGACCGCCGCAAGCCCAGAGTAGAGAGAACAATAGAAAATTGGCTGAAAGCCTTCAGAACATTGGCATGCGTTTTCATTGAGAAATTTCCCGAAACCGCAGCAGCGTTGATTTTATACCAACAAAAAGTGCACGAGGCGCAGCAGCAGTATCAGGGCGAAGCATGGCTGAGATACGATGAGGGTTTCAGAGAAAAAATGCAGGTATGGCCCATAATGGGATGGGATTGCCAGGACATGGAGGGGTTCACAACGCATATGGTGGCAGCCAGGGGAGGGGTCAGCGGTGCAGAAAGCGAGTTTCGTCCCTACGGGAAGAAGGGCGACAATGAGGGACAGGAACAAGGGTTAAAAGGGAAGCAACAAGACAGTAACAAATCAGGGAAAATATGCTGGAAGTTTGAAGAAGACAATTGTAGATGGGGAGCGTCATGCAGGTTTCAACACGCCTGCGGGGCGTGCGAGGGAGATCACCCGGCCTGCCGTTGTAAGCGGGCAACAGGGGCCCACAAAGACAAAACAGGCACAAGGGAGTGAGGTATAGGCCCTCCCCCCCCTCCCTGACAGGGGCAGCAGAGACAGGGGAGGGTAGAGCTGGGGGGATAGGGGGGAGCTCCCTCCGATCGTGGAACCGTAGGTAGCGTGGCGGAGGGAACAGAAGAAAGGTAGAAAATAAAGGAGAGAATTACTAAAAGGTAGAGGAAAGGCTCACACAGTGTCCTTGGGATGCCTCACAGCAGGGGCACTGAGGGAGCCAAGGGCGGCCTACCGCCAAGGAAAATAGTAGATGTGATGCTCAGCCAGGACCCTTGGGATGCCTCACGGCAGGGGTACCGAGGGAGCAAAAATGGAAGGACTCAGCCTCATAATAGATAGAGTAGATGCTCAAGCAACGTCCTTGGGATGCCACACAGCAGGGACCCCCGGGAGCAGGGAGGGCCAACGAGAGGGCAGGGCAAACGGGACGGCCCTTGCAGCCCAGGCAGACCCCAGATTGGTAGCAAGTTGAAGCATTGACCCGGGAAACAGAGGCCCAGACAGGTGGCCCCTCCCGTCCCTGGAACTTGAGGAGGCTGGGTCCACGCAGCGACAAAAGGGCTGCCAGTAAAACGAGGTATATTCCCAAGAAAGATTAAGAATAGGTTGAACATGAATTTTGCAAAGTATAAACATGTCATGTTGAATTGTTGAATAAACTGCAACCTTTTTTGGCACCAAAGCACTGTGTCAGTGATTTGATTGGAGGGACACGAGGGCCGCAGTTGTCTTTAAAGCAAAGGAGGGGAGGGGCAACTCGACGCCTGGAGGGGGTTCTGTTCTTGCTGACTTTTCAGCATGGAACAAGCTCCCAGCGCTAAATCACAGCACGAGCAGCCTATTTCCGCCCATTCCCAGAATTCTAAGAATCTCACAGAGTTTCTTTATAACCCCACGGAATTCCATGGAATAAAGCTCCGCAAGTTCCACCCAGGTCTACATTTTATTGTTTTTCTCCACAGTGAAAGCTAATTTTCCCCTTGGAGAAACCTATTCTCTTACACCGCAGTGATTTTTGGGAGTTATTCTGTTCCCTCGCCCTCCCATAATGCCTTTCCCTGCCTACTTTGGAAAGGAATGAACTCCAGGTCTTTACCAAAAATAAAACTGACCAGTTCCGAGGTGGGATTGGGTCATAAAATGATTTTTGAATAGCTGCAAACATTTACGCTTGGTGGTGTGTGCAAACTTCAGGTCTAATTGTCCCTGAATTTTTTTCATGTGTGCAAACCTCAGGGCATACTTGCTCTCCCCCACGGCCCCTCCCACACTGGAGTAGATTTACATACACAGATATGTCTGTGTGAGTATACACTTTACCAGCACAAAACCAACTTTTCGGAATTTGAAAACTGATTTTCCATTTATTAAAAAGGCTATTTGTGTGTGAGCCAGACACAAATAACCTCGTGTATAAGACCTAGAGTATGAGTTTTTTTAACACGTCAACTAATGTGCTTTTAACACTTGTGTTTTTTGATGCGTTGTAGTCTAAACCCATTCTAATTGTAACTTCCATTGACACCTTTCATCAACCACATATACACAGTGTTTTATGCTGCACGTGCCAAAAAATGTTTGCCCATTTGTCACACTGTAAATAGTAAGTGTTCCTATTGGCTGACTCACTGACAGCTATTTTATTAGCCTCAGAAGGCTGAAAGGTCAAGATGCCGTTGATGGGATTCAAACCAGTGCTCGGCAGGTGTGATCCCTGCAGAAGGCCCATTGCTGGCACGCGCCAGTTCTCCCCTCACATGAATGTCAGACGAATTAAGAAGAATGACCCCATGAATGTTCTCGAAGCCAGGTTTCAACGTTTCATCTGTTCACTTTTCGTTTCATTTTCATACACCACCCAAGTTAGGAATGACCCAATACCACAAGGAAAATGCATCAAAGCACTGCTAAGACGTATTTTAAATATATGCACATTTTGATTTACTTTCATTAGTCAAAATGTTTTCAGATGTAATGATGACCCTTCCATCCCAGCTCATTTCTTAGGGAACTTTAAAGCCGTCATCACCAGTGGAATGATAATTCCAACCCCTGCACATACCTCTGTGAATAGCACATTGTGTGAAGTGTACTGTAGCTGTTAATTACAAGGTGTGATAATTACGACTGTGATCACTTGTAAAATATTCCCAAGGTTCATACCAGGTCAAACCTGCCCATATTTACCTGGAGAAATTGCCTGGTGATTATGTGGACATGCAGATTTTGGTGTGGAAAGGACCATAATTCACATGTTATTCCCTATTTTTGAGGGATGAGATTAATAATAGGCAATAATGATCACGGCGGGTAAATACCAATGCCTGCGGTATCGTTTTTTCCCAGGTAAGAAAATTTCTTCCAGGGCACTCTTAACCAGGGTCTAACTACACTTGGGGCCCTATTACGAGTCTGGCGGTCCGAGGACCGCCAGACTTGTGGTGGCGGATTCAGCCACTGCCACACCGGCGGTCCAATCGCCACATTAAGAGTTGGGCGGTCGAACCACCCCGGGACTGCCAGCTCTGCCAGGCAACCGGCATTCCCTGGTGTTGGAGCGGCGGTCAGAGGGTCAATATGCTTGGCAGGAGCTCCGTGGTCCCGCCAAGTATATTACGAGTTTTCTTTCCTCCAGGGTTTACATGGAGGTTCTTCCTCCATTTAAACCTTAGAGCAGAGCAAACTGTGCCTCATCCGCATGTGGATGCACACAGGGGGGCATAACATGTGCCCCCCTGTGTGCATGGTTAAAGCTTCCTGTACGTCAAGGGTTTTCGAGTCCATGCCGTGCAGGAACCTTGTAGTGCAGTCCCATTTCGGTGCTTTTTTCAAAGGCACCACCGCCTGTGAAACAGGCACCGCTTCGGGACCGCCACGCTGCCTGCCCACCAGACAACTGAAAAGTCGTAATCTGGCGGGCCGGTGGCGACGACCTTCGGCAGAGCGGTGGCGCGGCATAAAAACGTAAGCGGGCCCCAAGTAACTGCTGTTCATGATGCAAGCCGAGCATTCAGGCCGAGTGAGTAGGATAGAAATGCGACCCCCATTTAGAGCCAGCTCTTGTCCACAGAGACATGGACTTTAACAGCCACCAAGAGCTCAGGAAAACCAAACCAACACCTAGGAAGCTTTCAGCCCATCAACCCACCTTCCGTCTACCTAGCACCGACATGCCCTACACCTCAAGAAGCTCACCTGGCCTGAGGACCGACACTTACTTTTTCATCCAATCAGCATGCAACGCTACAACAAAAGACAGTTCTACTCTTCCAAATCTTGGCCGCTTTCCTACATCATGAGACACATCTGGCAAAAGGAACAACAGCCAGGTTTAAATTTCACGATGAGCCATTGTACAAGCTCCTTTGTGATGCACGTCCAAATGAAACCGCTGCTGGCGATGGCAGTTTCACTGGAAGCAGATGGATTACGAAACATACAGGTGAAGAAGGAAGGCCCACGTGGTGGCCGTCCTTACCCAGTAACCATCCAGCCCTCCCTTGGCGAGACAATAAAATGCAGACTCAGCGAGGGTTGTACTCAAACAGATCCCAGCGCCACCATGAAGAGAGAGTGGAGCATTGTGATCCTGCTGGGGGCTTTCCTCATCCTAACGCTGTGCGGTAACTCAGAGGAAAATCCATCTCACGACAACCCTCATAAACACTCTCGACGTCCTCCAAAACCTCTACGTGAGTAATAATCTCTTTTCATATTTATCAAGACGCTTTGGCAATTCGGCACCTGAGGCAGGGATGGGCATGTTCCACACGTGCCGCCCTTTCCCTACACAAGCCTAGCGCTTTCTGTCCGAGCTGGACTTCCCCTCTCCAAACACCCTTCTTGAGTTTGTAAAATACCCCTTTATGTCACCCAAGGAAAGCTGAGGACTCGGCTGATGGTCAGTCATTATGAACTGTACACAGCGGTCACAATTTAGCACACTGATCACTCTTTTTCCAGTGGTGACCATCTGTTATTGAGAAGAAAAAAAATCAGCAACATGATTTGAAATCAATATGTGGATTAAATACTTTGGGGCTTATTTACAAGCCCCCTGCGCCGCCGGTGCGTCACTTTTAATATGGGAAAAAGTGACGCACCGGCGGCGCAAGGGGCTTGTAAATAAGTCCATTTGAATATGCAGGACCATTCCTTAACAAGCACTGCCAAAAGCAATGCAAGATTTTTTATTTCACAATGAGGGCTTTGGTGCAATGAGTAGGAAGATGTTTAATGTGTCAGGTTGTGTTCATCTCTGTTTCCGAGACGGTGATTTCTTAGAGACAGAGGGTAGTCTCAGCAGAGAGCGCAAAAGATGGAAGAATCACAGAGTCTGACTGGCTTATCACCCTCCTGAGCAGGTATAATGCATACTGCCAGCAGTGCTTAATTTGAGCCAGTGGTTGCTGGTGGGGTCCACTGACACTCATTGTCGGGGACCAGCTCATATTTTTCCTCATCAGACATTTACAGAGAGCAAAAGACGGAAAACCAGTAAGGGGGAAGAAGGAGGACGAGAAAGACGGAAAAATTGTCACAAAGGGAGAAAGCAGGAACCTGCAATAGTCAAGTAAAGGGACAAGGAGTGTCTGGTGGTGGATTAAAGAGGCATGATGTGGATTCAAGACTACACTGGATTTCTGTTCGATGCACAGACATTTAATAGCATAGCTTTGGCACCGGCACTCATTCTTTTACAAATTAAGCACTGACTGGCAGAAAGTATGGGAAGCTGCCTGCTCTTCTCAAAGGGGCAGCGCACTTTTGGAGAGACACATAACACTACTCAACAAAGCTGCAATACCTTGGATCAGACATAACATTACTTATCAGCATTCCTCTGCACCTTAAATTGGACAGTACCAACACTTAGTGGGAACAATGCACTTTCACTGGCAGAGTATGAGCACTTCACTTCTGAACTGTCAACTTTGTACGAGAAAAAAACAGCACTTCTCAAAAGTGCTGGAAAAGGTTTACTGGCCCACAGTAGTTGCTCTTTTTAGCAGGGGTTTATTTTACTTCGGGCAGTAGAGGAACTTCTCGGTAGGACTACTTTGCATTTAATGAGGCAGAGCCTGCACTTCAGAGCAAGGCTGCTGGTCCGTTAATGGGGGAGTCCAGGGGCCATATTGTGAATAGTTGCACTGGGTCATATAAGAGCAGAGCACCTGTTTGTTTGCAAATGTGCCGTCTAAAGTGTATACAGATAACTAGGAATTTCTGCAAGTAAATGCATGGATTGCACACAACGCACGTAGTAAAGAGAGATCAGTGCTTGCCTCTTTGTCTGTTTCCGAGTTGTGCTGTCTGCAGTTCAAGCATTAGCTCCGAAATATAGTGCTGGCTGGTGGTCTTTGAAAGTGGTGGGGAGTAATACTTGCCATGAATTCCGGTGAGCCACAGAAACTGGCGAGCTTGACATCTAGGAAGGTTTGAGGATTCGCCCCCTGTTTAAATGTTGTACAAATGAGGGTAAATAGTGTATTTTAAGCTCAATTTTCTCAGAAACCGGAGGTTCTAAAAGAGCACTCATTCAATATTCAAATACTTTCCTGGCGTGCCAAGCTTTTGAAGCCCGACACTCCCCATCAGTTGAGCCCATTTATTCAAAATGTGCAGTGGGTGCCCCCTGTATGTCTATACCTCTGTAGTGCCAGAGCGAGAATTTTGACATGGATGGATGCCGTTGATACCCATAAGCCTAGAACGTCATATGATATACCAGTGCCAGTGCCTCAAGACCCTCACGGGTGATGCAGCCGCGCTTTACAAATTCTGATTGATTGATTGATTGAGAATTCCTGCATGGATTGCATTGCATACATATGCATTGGGTGGCTCATATGCCAGAAATGACTTCCCGGTTGTCAAGGTTAGCTTTGTATTATGGTTGCTCGCCCCATGCTTCATTGTTGTCTTCTCTAATGCCAAGAATTGCCTCCAGTATATTAGCACCAGCATTTTGCCAGAAGTGTCTCCTATGGCAAGAATTACCCATAGGGTGCCAGTGCCAGCATTTTGCCATGGGTGCCCTTTATGGCAAGATTTATGTACCATATGTACCATGAGAGACCACCAGCATTTTGCCATGTGCACCCAGCATGCCAAGAGTTACCTCCAATTAGCTACCACCAGCATTTTGCCGTGAGTGCCCATTAGGTCCTGTATACTGGCACCAGCATTTTACCATGGACGCCCCTTATGCAAAGAATTGCCTCCAATACGCCAACATTTTGCCATGTGTGTCTCTTAAGCCAAAAATGATGCCCAGTATGCCAGTACTAGCATTTTGTCATGGGTTCCCCTTATGCTAAGAATTACATCTTCTATGGCGGTGCAAAGATTTTGCCATGTTGTCCCATATGCCAAGAATTACATCCAGGGTTCAACAGCCACCATTTTACCATTTTATCCATGTGAAAAAGAATTTACCTCTAAAACGAAAACATTTTGCCATAGTAAGCCAAGAATTCCCTCCTGCATGCTAGGGCCAGTGGCAGACTCACAAGCATAATACTCACACTCTCCCTCATTCATGCTCACTCACAACCCCACTCAATCTGGCAGATTTACTGCATCAGGCTACAACAAGGGTTGTCATTTTTATTTATTATACCAGTAACTATTCAAAACTTGTATAATAAACATGCATTTGCAAAGCCAATCGGTTTGACGTTTGCATGGTTCATGCAAAAATGTGCACAACATAATGGCACACATAGTATGATTATACATATATGCAGACAACTTAAGCCTAAGGGCCTGATCATGAGCTTGGCAGTCCATTGGATTGCCAAACCCATGGTGGCAGTACGGCAACTGCCACACCAGCGGTCCGTCCGCTGTATTATGACTTTGTCGGTCAGACCACCATAGGACCCCTGCTACCGCCAGGGATCCGCGATCCGTGGCAGTCTTGCAGCGATCTAAGGCCACAATATGATGGCAGTGCAGCTGCTGCACTGCCAAGCATATTATGAGTTTCCTCACTGCCCTCCTTTTCATGGCAATGAGCCCGTCATGAAAAGGGTGGCGGTGAGGAAACTGGTGCCTCAGTGCATGAGGGTGCATGTAGGGGGGCAAATGGTGTGCCCCCCTGTCTTTCTGCACCCCCAGTTCCTGCATAGCATGGACTTTACCATGGCGCCGCCTTTCTAATACTCCTCTATGTGTCTTTAAAAGGCAGCACCGTGAGCCAGCCACCGCAGGACTGCCTGTCCGGATTACAACTTGTAATTCAGTGAGCGGTCGGCGGTGGAGTTTGGCGGGGTGGAGGCGGAACGGTGGCGTGCCTCCCCGCTCCCACACCACCAAACTCATAATCATGCCCTAAGTGATAATCCAATGATGAAACGACTGGGCTTGAGACACTATAGAGTTAGGTTTCTCCTCCGTACCCCTACCAATTGCTGAAGATTTCACTTAAAACCTACAATATTGGGTGAATGGCTGTTGTCAGTAAAAAAGCTCTGGACTCTGATTGGTAGAGGGGCATGATAAACGCATTGATTTTATGTGCTGCTTGTGTCAAGCGCCACCAAGAAACAAGTGAACTGATGAACCACATTGATTTGAACTGTTTTTAGGAGGTTGAGAAATAAGGGGTAGCCTCTTGATATATCATCTTACGTCAACCGAAGTCCAAAAAAATAAAAAGGTCTCAGCATCCCCAAAAATTGCTTTAGGCTATCTACACAGGATACCACTGCTCTGACGTCACCAAAGGATTTGAGGACATCAGATGTCATACCACGTAAGAATTCTGGGACTTAGGCATTTCTTTTTGGTGAACTGAATGTGATTTGCAGCAGCAAACATCAATGTTCATATCCAGGATATCATTTCAAAATTAATTCTTGTATTTTGTTTAGGTCTACCAAATACAAATATATGTTTTGTACGTTAAAACCGAAGTTACAGTTGCATCCTGGGCAATAATCAGGCCCATTATATCTCTGCCTGGCTGATTTCTCAATCACCATTCAGTGTTTATAAAATACAGTGCACAATCAAGCAGAACACATCTCAATTGTTTAATGGAATAAGGTGTAGAATAAAATAATCCTGTTTACACTCACATCGCTTAATCAATCTGCCTTTTGTTCAAGAGGAATTATCTTCAGGTATTTGACTTGTATTCAGTTGAGACAATGGATGCCTTCTTCTGAGAACACATAAACAATCCTGCTCTTGAGAAACTACTTATCCTCTTTAAACCTTCCTGGCAACCCTTTCCCAGACTCAGTCACTCCTCTGCGCTCCAGATCGGAGCTTATGCCAGCCAGGACATGAAGAAGGTACAGTGACAAACAACTTCTAGGCTGAAACGTCATGTCCAAATACTTAAATACCTATGTCATCTAGCAGTAACCTGGCGGTATACAGGAATGTACTATGAGTCACACGATGTGGTTCGTGATAGAGCAAAAGGGTAAAAACAAGATTTAAAAAAACTATTGAACTAAAGAGGGCAAAATCAAGGATCAATTCCATCTAAACAGTGAATAACACAATCAGGGACAAACTGCACCACAATTCTACTTCTCATGTTCCCACTTTAAATCAGGGGCATTTCCATAAAGGATCAGCTGCAGCTTGTAGATAATGGTCTATGTATTTTATGCTGGAGAGAGAAGTCCAGTGCCTAATTTGTAAAAGAATAAATGCCGGGACCCACATTTTTCTCAGATGCTGCCGGTGTTGCTGCTATATATCGGGTTACCGAGTACCAAGATTTTTAGTCTTGATTTTACCACATGCTGTTTTTTCACCCACCAACATACTCTCCTTGGCCCCTTGCCCCCTTGCCCCACACTTCCAGGATATTTTTCAGCCCTTCTTTCTACCTTAGTCACTGATTTTCCATCTACCTCTTTTTTTACCCCCTTTGCTGCCCCTTTCCTCTCTTGTTCAGTGTCAAAAGTCTGACGATAAAAAATAAGTCCCGGTTCCTAAAAAAAGACTTCCGGTGCCCTACATCTGCAAGCACCAGCACAAATTAAGCATTGGGTAAGTCGACATCCTTGAGCCCCTTCCGCGCATGATAACACAGATGTTCATGACAGCCTGTCCAAGAAGAAATTCCATATGCTAATGGTGAGTTTCAGCACACCTTAGGAGGTTTGCTACCCATTTTGTGGGACATTACCAATGGGAAGTACTGACACGTTTGAAACCGGATGCTACATCTTTAATCGGAGAGTATCACAACTTCTCGGCATGGCTAATGTGCCTTGAAACTACACGGTGCTAGAATTTGACAATCCAGCTTATACATTCTTAATGAAACAGAACGGAACAGAACCGGAACTTCTAAGCAGCAAAATTACAGCGAGGTGTAAGTACTGCAGTAGTTTGTGTGTGAAAGTGCTGAAAAGAAAGAAAAAAGGAAAAAACACAATCTTCCAATCCGAAACTCAGTCTCGTGCCATGCCCTTATGTTAACTACCTTTGAGTAAGGATTCTAACTTATTAATGGGAAATAACACAGTCGTGAGAATCATGCTTCCCTGATGATTTAGACTGGCGATCGTTTACTTGTGACAGGCTTTGCGATTTACCATGAATAAGTTGGAATCCTTACTTCCCTATTGCAGTCTCGTGTGCAGTGCAGTCCCCTCCTCCGCCGATCTCGTTGTTTACAGCTTACACTCAGATCTTTTCATGAATGGTGGCAAACAAACCTGCATCAATTTCCTTATCCCGGCGATGGCCAATGGGGTTCAAAGAATGTCGCATAAGTATGTGCATCTTAAGACTGACAGTCCGAGAGTAAAACTGGGCTTTTTACGTCTTTTGCTTTTATCCTCATTCTTTCACTCACTCTAACACCAACTAGTAAGCCACTAGCACCTCAGGGTTCTTTGCCACCACATGGTTCTTCATGTTTTGGGACATGTTTTTTATACTCAGGTGAGAATTTATCAATAAAGTAAGCTTACTAGGATCTGAAAAAGTTATGCTGACTATTTGCTTACTGAGGACTGATACTGATATCAGTGCACAGTGAATGACTATTGTTTCAAGTCAATTTCCAAACTCCACTTTTTTTTTATCTCTATGAGTGTCATTGTTATGTTCTGTTTAACAACATTCTATATGGAATACAGAGTTGTCCTATCTTTTAATATATATTTGATTGTACTTTTCAAGGGGCAGTCCCAGAACACCTCAGCATCACTGTCGTTGCCTTATTTTGGCTGTACCTGATTTTTTTTTTTTTAGCTGGGATGGTATCCTTTTATGGAGAAAACCTGAAAGTTGTATACAGTGTCCGCAAAGAGACTAGTTTTTTAAGTGGCATGCTGCACATGAGGCTATATCATTTTAAGCTCTGATGCTTCCTCTAGAAGGCTGCATCCATTTCTGCTATTGATGTGAGCAACCCCTCCACATTAGAGCCCCTTACAGTGTGCTTGAGTAACATGTGGTGAAGGGCTCTTCGACTGGCACACTAGTGGTCTGAAGCCTCTTTTCATCCGTTTCACAGTACAGGAGCGCTGCACCATCTTTAGGTTATCCTATGTACCCTCAAGTTATAGTTTTAACAGTGGCGTAGCAACGGGGGGGGCGGTTCGCCCCGGGTGGCACGACTTTTGCAGGCAGCGGCCTCCTCACTCCCCCTTCCCCCACTCTTACCTGTGGCCATCGCGGCAAACGCAGGGATCGCCAGCAACCCACCCCCGCTCTTACCTGCAGCCATCGTGGGGCGCCAAATGCAGGGGCTGCCACGGGCGCCCAAAGGTCTACCTACGCCACCGAGTTTTAACTATCAGTAGCAATCCCTTTGGCAACAACTGTCTGCAGCACCACCCGCTGGGCCTGTGGAATTCGGTCAAGGTGGGACTGGTTGGCCCCTTCGAACTCATTCATATTTACTGAAAAACCTACTAAGGTATACATACCGTTATGGTGATAACTACTAATGCTATTTTCTGATAGAGGGAAAAGGGAGAGAAGACCCATCAATGATGCAAAAATGGGAAAAAGGGTAGCAAGAGAACTATGGAGTACGCTGAATTTATTGGTGCTAATGCTCAACTCAACTTAATCTCTATGTGGCCGGCAAACACTGCACCAGAGAATAATTTCCACAATGTTTCTGGTCAAAGTCTAGATTGGCATGCAAGACTAACTGGTGGGCATATGCCTTCTAACACTAGCTCATGATCCTCTGAAGCCTTAACATGAGGAGCCCTGGCATAGGCTATTCACCAAATGTAGGCAACTGAGAGTTTATGGCTAAATTGTAGCACTTACTTTTAGCTACATTGGAGAAAAAAAAGAATGAAGGAGCACTTTGAGGCCAAGAGGAGCTAGTTTATGTTCAGGAGGCCAACAATCAGCTTGGTTGTCAGCTTGCAAGCAACATTCCTGCGGCATGTCACCGAGGATCAGGGGCTGGTTTCGGTTGAAGTGATGTCAGGCAGAAGTGTGTTGGAGTTAAGGAGGGGAAATGTAGCCTTTGTGGCACCAGAAGGCTGCCTGCATCCACACTGCTGTCTAGACCATTGCCCGCAATAACGAAGCAGTGAAAAGAAAAAATGAGAGTTGAGGGCTTCAGGTTGGATCATAGTGAAAGTGATTGTTAGAAATGGGGGTCTCTAGTTGGCAAGGGCTTGCACCTTTGTCCAAGTAGGGACCCTTCTTCCTAGTCAGGATAAGGGAGTTGCACTCCTAAAATAACCCCTGCTCACCCCCTTGGTAGCTTGGCATGAGCAGTCAGGCTTATCTTAGAGGCAGTGTGTAAAGCATTTGCACATAACCAACAGTAATACAGTGTAAGCACTACAAAAGGACACCACACCAGTTTAGAAAAATATCCAATATTTTTATATACTTAAGAAAAGACCAAAAACGATAAAAAAATCCACAATACAGTACTTAGAAATCTTCAGTTATTAAAATAACCTTGAAATACAGTTCCTTGAAGTCGATAGCTCCGTCGGGGGCTATCACGGCGTCGTGAACAAACAAATCCAAACAGCTCTGGCTGACCGCGGCATCGCGGGCCAGCTACGGTGTCGGAAAGACCCGCAAAACAGTACCTTTAGAAATGCAGGGCATCAGCGACATCTCGTTGAGCTCCGAAAGTACGGCGTCCACAGGCGTCAGTTCCGGAGGTCGGTGCAGGAGTCGTCGGGCCCTTGAAGTCACATGCGTTGCGGGTCGAACTCCTTGCAGTTGAAGTCAGGAGTGCTGGCGTCGGCGGGTGTCAGGTGCTGCGGTGCGAAGTGCAGCGGTGCGGCGTGCGATGCCCTCAGGTCGCGGTGCGAGCAGCGGCTCGGTGGCGGCTTCAGGTAGCATCGTCGGTGAGACCAGGGTCGCAGTGCGAAGTGATGCGGTGCTCGTCGCGGTGCTGGCAGGTCATGCTGCAAGCAGCGGCCTCATTGTTGCTGAAGTGCTCTCATCGGCTAACGAACTGGAGTCGATGGTGCCGGCGTCGGTAGGCCAAGGCTGCGGTGTGGGATGAGGGCGGCGCGTCGTGTAACTTTACGAGCAGTGCCTTCGAACCACGGTGCAAGCTAGCGATGTCGATTTCGGTGTGGAGCGGCATCGTCGGGGATACCAAGGCGGCATCTTGAAGTGAGGCGGTGCAGAGTGCGGTGCCCACAGGTCGCGGTGCAAGCAGCGGCTCGGTGGCGGCGTCGGCAGGCGTTGTCGGTGAGACCAGGGTTGCGGTGCGGCGTTGTGGCGGTGCCTTCAGGACACGGAGTCGGCAGCGGCGTCGTAGACGGCGTTGAGTTGCTTTTTCTTCTGTTGCAGCACAAAACACACAGTCCCCAGTGCTGAGGGCAGAAGAACTTGAAGTCTTTGCTGTTCCTGAGACTTCTTGAACGTGGTGCAAGCTCAACCTCAAGCCCTTGGAGAAACTCACAAAAATAGATTGCAGAAAGTTCAGTCCAGTCCTTTCACTGCCCAAGACAGAAGCAGTCACTGCAGGCCAACACAGCAAAGTACTCAGCAAAGTGGTAGTTCCTCCTCACAGCTTCTCCAGCTCTTCTTCTTGGCAGTCTACTTGGTCCAAAAGAGTTCTAAAGTTCAGGGGTTTGGGCTCCACTTTTTATAGCCCAAAATCCTTTGTACTCTCAGGCAGAGTGCCTGTGCCCAGCCAGAACCAGTTCTGTCCTCTCTAGTGTAGCTTCCTGTCAGGAGGTGGAGACGGCATTGTCAGATGCAGACCAGGCCCATTCAGGTGAAAGGAAATCTCCTCCCCCTACTCCAAATGCAGCCCAGGTCTATTCAGCCCTTTCCTGACCCACCGAGAGGATCTGGAGCCACTGCTCCTCCTTAGCCCCTGTCATCCAAAACCCAGACAGTCATTCCACAAACCCAGCAGAAGCCTACTGGATGGCTGAGCAAGAAAATACCTACTTTCTAAAAGTGGTATTTTCGAACACAGAATGTAAAAATCACCTTCACTAAAAGATGCATCTTTAGATTCTGAGTTCAGGCATACTAAACTTTATTCTCTACCTTGTTCCCAGGGCCAGTTATGTTTATAAGATGTTATAAACAAACTCCCCATTCTGTCCTATGGGAACAGGTAGCCTTGCAATAGTGAAAAACGAAATTGGCAGTAATTCACTATCAGGACATGCCACACACACCAGGGCATGTCCTACCTTTCACATACACTGCACCCTGCCCACAGGGGTACCTTGGGCCTACCTTAGGGGTGACTGACATGTAAGAAAAGGGAAGGTTAGGGCCTGGCAAGTGGGTACACTTACCAAGTCGACATGGCAGTCCCAGACTGCACACAGGCTCTGCAATGGCAGGCCTGAGTTACGTTTACAGGCTGCTTGTGTGAGTGGCACAATCCAGTGCTACAGCCCACTAGCAGCATTTGATTTATAGGCCCTGACACACTCATTGCACTTTAGTAGGGACTGACATGTAAATCAAATATGCCAATCATGGAAACACCAATCCATAACACAATTTACAACAGGAGCACTTGCACTTTAACACTGATCAGCAGTGAGAAAAGTGAGCAGAGGCACTAAGCTAGCAAAAACAGAGTCAAAACTGGGAGGTCAGAAAGCAAAAACTCAGGGGAAACACGTCAAAAGATGGCAAGTCTAACAGTGATCTACTCAGCCAACATTCTAGTAGATAGTCAGAGACGAAAGCTACTACTATCCCTAAGCAGCTGGCATCGGCAGGAATAAATGGAGCTCCCTCTTCAAATCCCAAACCCATTCTGGCTCCCACCTTCAATCCTTTTGACTTAGGGAGTGGTTGGTTCATGTTGAGTACTGTATCCTAAAGCTGAGAAGGTGTGAGAGTCTGGAATATTTTGTGAAAGGTTTCAGACAGTCCAAAAGATAGCACTAAATGCCATCCCAAAACTGAGCACCGCCCAGAGAGCGAGAGATGCTTAACAAACCAACCTCATCAGAAATAGCCTGTTTGGACAGTAGTAAAGTAAAAAAGATTTCCACACTTAACCCTTCTTGTCTTGCCAAGTCAACAGTCCCAAGGAGACACAGCCCGCCAAAGAGCCACATAAAGAAAAAGTGCACTTCAGAAGGCAGCTTGTTTAAAAGCACTGTAAAGTAAATGGGGGCACACAGCCAGAATTTTATCCACAAAACTATGTCAGAGCATCCAAAAGAAATGTTGTCATCACAAATGTGGTCAAACTAACCTAGGAGTGACAATTTGAAAAAAGGTTAGAGTCTGGTTGTACAGCACAATCTGTTGAGGCACCTATCAGATCAATGACCTGAGAGCTATCAAATGTACCCAAATTAAAGAATGGTTCACACCTAGGAACTGTATTGTGGTAAGATCTGAGCAAGCAAATCGTAGTGTGACTCTCCTGCAGAACTGTTTGTAGTATTGTATAGTGCGATCATAGCCTAAAAGCAGAGTAGGTCTGTACAGAGTCTACAGCCCTGATTATGACTTTGGCGGTCCTGGAGCGTGCCGCCTCGCCGCTGCCCGCTCCAGGACAGCTAAAGTTCATCGCCGGCTACCCGCCAGATTACGAATACTTCTGTACTCTGGCGGGCCGTCCTTTGGGGCTGCCACAGCAGTGCCTTTCAAAAAAGCACCGCAATGGAAACATCAGAGCCTGTTCCTGTATGGCATGGACTGTGCAGTCCATGCCATGCAGGAAAGGGGGTGCATGCACACACTGGGGCACACCATGTGCCCCCTGCATGCATTCCACGGGCATGAGGCAAATAGGGGGCCATGTAGGGCCCCCTTTGATTCCTCACTGCCAGTAGTTTCATGGTGGGCTCACCGCTATGAAACTGCTGGCGGTGAGAAAACTCATAATATGCTTGGTGGTGAAGCAACGGCACCACCAAGCATATTGCGTCCTCAAACCACTGCGCCACCACTGGGGATCGCGTATCCCTGGCAGTTGCAGCGGTCTTACAATAATCTGATTGCTGTACTTGTAATACAGCGGTCGGGCCACTGGTGCAGCTGTCCCTGACCGCCACTGTACCTCAACCACAGGTTCGGCGGTCTCATGGACCACCAAACTCATAATCAGGCCCCAGGACAAAGAAAAAATCAGAGAGTGATTCTAGGTTGTATTTCCTGGGCTTTGGTAAAGAGAGTGTAGTGATGTTACAAATAGAACTGTTGCCATGAAGCCATGGCCAAGAAGAATGCATGAGAGTTCTAGTTTTAGTCAGTTACTCAAGATTAGAAGTTAGGAAGCAAGCGAGCTGCTCTGTGTCCGCCCAAATAAACATTTTATGAATAACCACAAGGCTCCGCATCATTACAGAGAGGTGGGCTATTTCTGCAAAGAGGTTGTCTTGAACTCTTCCCTAACATGAATTCAGTCAACCTCCTGTTGATTGTCCTGAAATAGCCACATCTGACTACTGTTTAGGTCAATGGTCAGAAAGGAGAGATTAAGCAAAATATTGACAGTAGGGTCCAATGTGGCGCCCCTGGCTGGGATGCAGTAGTGCTGAGAGTTGCAGTAGCTGTCACACTACTCCACGCAAATAGAATTGTCATTTTAAAATCTTCAAATGATACTGTATGTTTGTCAGCATACCCCTTTTTTTCTTTTGTCACAGGTCTCCTTTTCTATAATACTTATTTTCACTTTGCTTCTTTCTCTTTAAATGTCCTGGCTTGTCCTGTTATTTGTTTACAATATGCACAAAAGAGTTTGTTCAGAAACTGTTCTATACATCTACATCTTCGGTATTTGAGAGAGGAGAGGCCAGGGATTATGAGCAATAACGAGAAATTGACATAGGATCTGATTTGGAGTTTGGATGATGGGTTTCTCCACCACAAACGTAACAAATATTCAGACCACCTTATGACAAGCTGTGAGACCTTGCATCTTTTGGCATATTTCCCCTGTCTTTTTGCTTTCTGACCTCCTGTTTTCATGGTATGCTTAAATTCGTTTTTGTGGTTTAGTGTCTCTGTGCACTTTGTATTATGATTGGTTTTCCATGATTGGCATATTTGATTTACTAATTAGTCCCTAGTAGAGTGCACTGTGTGTGCCCAGGGCCTGTAAATCAAATGCTACTAATGGGCCTGCAGCGCTGGTTGTGCCACCCACATAAGTAGCCTTTCAAAGGTGTCTCAGACCTGCCACTGCAGTATCTGCGCGCAGTTTTAACTGCCATGTTGGCCTGGCAAGCACAACCACTTGCCAGGCCCTAACCTTATTCCGTTTTCTTTCATGCAAGTCACCAGTATGGTAGGCCCAAGGTAGCCCCCTGGGCAGAGTGCAGTGTATGTGAGAGGTAGGACATGAACGGTGCCTTTTACATGTCCTGATATTGAAATACTGTCCATTTCGTTTTTCACTATTGTAAGGACTAGCTCTCCCACAGGCTAACATGGGAGCGGCCTTGTAACATTTTTACAAGTGTAACTTTCCATTGAGAACAGCTAGAGATTTGGAGTTTAGGTTCTAGGAACTCAGAATTTAATAACACACCTTTTAGTGAAGGTGGTTTTTAAATTGTGAGTTTGAAAATGCTACTTTTAGAAAGTGTATATATGGGGAAACAATGGTTCTTGTGGGCAATGTTTGTGATAGTTAATAAACAAGAAGCATAATAGCACTCAGTTACTGTAAGTAGTATGTAGTAAGAAAAGCATACTATAGATACAGGATACTGTTTGCATAAGATAACGTTGTATTTGAAAAAGTCATATATCAGCGGTGCTCTGTGTCCTAAATGAAAAAATAGAACCCACATAACAGTAGTGACCAATTACAATATCCCAAAAGGTTTCTTAATACATAAAAACAACCTTATAACAATATCTATAAAGCGGCCTCCGTTTTATTTTTTGGAGAGGCCGGTAATGGTTTGTTTTTAATGCAAGCCGATGATGTTTCAACCCCAGAGAAAAAAATATGGGGACTCATCAGGACCTAGAAGGGACACCTAAAAGGAAAGAACAGAAGAATGACTTAAGCAGACAAAAAAAGAAGAAAAGCAAGGATGCAAGTTTAGAAGCATCACAGGTTTAATCATATCTGATGGTTCACAAGCCAGATTTGATGGCATGCACACAAATAAAGTGAGGAAAATTATATGGGGTATGGTACTCACATGGGGCCCAGCCAGGCTTTTTCAGAGATGAGAAAAAATGAGAAGGATGGAATTAATTATTCGTTTCACATATAGGTGGCTGTATAATTATAATTTGAGAAGGGAAATTTGTCCCAGTGAGTGGAGGGGATTCAAATTGGCAAGGAGTGGTGGCAAGTCAGTTACGCCAAGTTGCATTCAAAGGAATGTTGACATGCGAGCCGTGTCAGGATGTTGAATCACCACTGTCGGTTGACAAGGAGACAATTATAAATTATGCGAACACACAAAGGAGCATCCACATGGCATGGCCCATTAATGACAGCTGTACTCACCCTGAGGGTCTCTAGGATGATATCCAGTGACTCTCTGCAATGAGAAGAAATGAGCATGGGTTGCCGAGGTCTGCCCTACGTTGTAGTTGTCATGGATGACGCCAAGTTGTCTGATTGTGAGAACCGCTGGGGTCAGCCTCACGGAACTAATACTGTCATGTCGGGGCGAGTCATTCACTGCTGGTTATGGCATGAGGCAGCGTCTGTCAGGCAATGCTGTGCTGAACGTAAGCAGACAGTACTGAGGGAGAGACGAGCACTGAGCAATGTGTGTCTCTGTGATCTACTAAGCCTGGCAGATGGCAACTTGCTGTTATCCATGGCAACTCCATGGCAACTACAGCACAGGGCAGACCTCGGCGACCCACACACTTCACGCTGAATTACCGCGTTCCGCACCGCAGCCTTGGGTCTACCGATGACAGTCCTTCAGCAATGATGACGACGCTGCCGGCACCTGACCTGTCAGCACCGCACCGAGCACCGCCCACTTCGCACCGCGGGCTTGATCTCACCTACGCCGCTGGACACCGTCACCAAGCCGCTGATTGCACCGCAACCTGGGGGCACCGCGCGCCGCATCGCTCCACTTCACACCGTAGCCCCGACGCCTGTCAACACCAGCCGTCCTGACTTCAACCTAACAGAGTTTGATCTTCAACGCGTGTGACTTCAAGGGCCCGATGACTCCTGCACCGAATTTCGGAACCAATGCCTGCCGACGCCGGCTCTTCCGAGCTCATCGCAAGGTCCCCGATGCCCTACATTTCCAAGGTACTGTTTGTGGGTCTTCCCAACACAGTAGTTGACCAGGGACCTTGCGGTCGGCCTGAACTGTTGGATTTGTTTGTTCATGATGCCGTGATAGCCCCGGACGGAGCTATCAACATCAAGGATCTGTATTTAAAGTCTATTTTTGCATTATTCGCATTTTGATAACTGTTTGTTGGATTTTTATCGTTTTGGTCTTGTTTTACACAGATAAATATTGGCTATGTTTCTAACACTGGTGTGGTATCCTTTTGTAATATTACTGTGTGTTCTGTGCAAATGCTTTACACATTGCCTCTGAGATAAGCCTGACTGCTCATGCCAAGCTACCAAGAGGGTGAGCAGGGGCTATTTTAGAAGTGTAATCCCCTTCCCCTGACTAGAAGGAAGAGTCCCTACTTGGTCAAGGTGCATACCTCTGCCAGCTAGAGACCTCCATTTCGAACACAAGCCCCATAGGATATATTGCACTTGTGAAAAATCGGATGGAATAGCCGTAATGTTTGTGACGGAGTAACCAGGCCACCAAACTCAAAATCAGGCCCTTTGTGATAGGATTGAACGTAGACCGTGTGAGAGTGGAAAGTGAAGAGTCTGTGAGCAAGAAGAGTGAGAAAAGAATTTGATTGTAAGATACAGACAGATGTTGTGTGAGAGAAAAGTGCAGAGACTTTAAGAGAGGTGAAGGCTAATAATGTCGGCAAAGACACGGCAAAAAGTGTTTGAGAGAGAGAAGAGGAGTGAGGGCCGACAATGTGCAAGGAGGAGATGCAGCAACTGTGCAAGAAGCAAGAGAGCAGTGTCTGTGCGACAAGAGTGGGTTGATAATATAAGAGGGAAGTTGTGAGATACTATGAGCAAAGATGAGACCAAGTCTCTGTGTGAGAAATGGGATGTCAAAGTCTGTGAAAACAAATGAAGGGCAGTGAAAGTCAAAGAAAGAAGAGGGCAGAGAATGTGAAAGAGGCGCGGGCACAAATTGTGAAAGAAAGAAGGACAGGCTTTGAGAGAGGTGAGGGCCGGAACTGTATGAATAAGGAGGGATCACAGAATGTATGAGGTGGAAACTGTGAGACCTTGTGGGAGAGGGGTACGCAGATATGAGGAAGAGCCATTATGAGAGACAAGAGTTCAAAGACTTTTAGAGAGGTGAGGACAGAGTCTATATGAGTAAGGACAGTATACTGACAGAGTGTGAGAGGACAGGGCAAGGCTATGTGAAAGACAGTAGTAAATATGAGACAGCGGAGAGAGTTCAGTGTGTGACACCAGAGGGTATTGATCATGCAAGAGAAGAAATGAGAGTGACTGTGAAAGTGACATTGGAGAATGCAAAAGTGTTCAGTACATCGGACCCCAGTGAGTGGAGTGTAACAAGCCCCGCCTTCGACAGAATGAAGGAAACGGCTAAAAGGAAGTCTTCAAATTGTAGTGTGTCCCCCTGGGGGTCGGTGGTTGTATTCCCAGGGGGTCGCAAATGCCTCAGCAAGTACTTGTAAATGAAAATGATTTGGAAACAATAGCTTGTTCAATTGGCATGTTTCCAGACGGCAGAGATAGACTGGCGCTCAGGGCAGCGCGTATCATTAGTGCCGGTGCAGTTAAATTGGGGCCCACAAGTGTGATGGGCTAACAAGACCCCAATTATGGGGAGCAGTGTTTGTTGATCAAATTCTGTTTTTGTTTGATGCATTTGCTCTTTTATATGTCTTTCATTTAGTGTGAATTGTGTGCTACAGAAAAAGTCCCCCATAAATGATCTCATAAGCCCGTGCTACCTATGCTCAGCCTTGCCCCTCCCACAGTCCTTGCCATAAAGTTTTGAAGGGGGACCCGACTTCAAAACGTTTTGCTTAGGGGTGCTCTGAGCAAAAAAGTTTGAAGACCTCTGGTGTAGAGAGAACAAGAACCACAACCCCAATGAATTGAGACCTCAGTGTTCTGGTAAAGAAAGGTTAGTTACGCAAGGTTTCTTTAATGTGAATGTTTGCAACAATTGAACGTGACAGTCGAATAACCAATGCCTCGCATTTCTAACGCTTTCATCTCACTGTGTGTCTTCATTTGCAGGGAAGGATGGGAAGTGCCCCCCTAATCACGGTATAATGGGTTTCTGTAACGATAAAAATTACACCGCGTGTGATAAGGACGAGGACTGTGCTGCGCTGCCAGGTCACGTCTGTTGCAGACGCAGCTACTGCGAAAGATGCCTCCCTGCGATTAAAAGTATGTATGCACACTGCTATGCTTTTATCATGGTCTGTATTTTGTCGACAATTAATTGTACTTCAAACCTTGCCCATTGCATTCCTCCAGAGTGAGTTAAAATCCAGAGCTGAAATTGACACCCCCGTCTGTTGGGATTGTATGTCGGTATAGCAGACAAGGGGGATATGCGCCCTAATCTGCTGAATCTATGGGGCATATTATCAAGGGCTCTATCGCCGCTTTAGCGGGACTTTCTCCCGCTAAAGCTGCGATATTTTTATCGCCTTATCAGCAAGCTGTCGCTAACAGGTGTTAGCGACAGCTTTTAGGCGTTAGCGACTGGTTTGGGTGCCGCTTTGCATGTCAGCGATATTTATCGCTAATGACATGCAAAGGAGGCGTTCCCAACTAAAAGCGACAGAAAACAGTCGCTAACATACCTATCGCCTATTAGCAATGCCCGCGAAGCGATTAAAAAAAAGCGCTAACCCCGATTAGCGCTGGTTTTTTAGAACTGGTAAAAACATGACTTAACAATAATAGTCAATGGGCGGTGGATTGTAAGGTTAAGTCCCCAGCATTAGCGCTGGGATTTTATCGTTGGATTTCTCACGTTATTGCTGGGTTTCGCCGCTATCGTGGATATTTTATCGCATTGGAGATAAACCTTGCTAATAGCATGTTATTTCCGCGGTAATATCCAGCGATAGCCGGCGATAAAAAAACGCGCGCTAAGCAAGGTTTGCGATCATTTTCGCAGGTTCTTGCTAATATGCCCCTATGTCATCACTTTTAGAGATGTTTTACACGCAGTTGTCACCGCTGGGTTCGGCGCTCCCCTCCGTGGTCTCTCCTTTCTTTTTTACCTCTGAATACGTAGGTGTAGATGTGTTGTGTGGCCATTCTGTGTCAGTATGCTCTGGACGGATGCTATGTATAGTGGGGGCACTGATATGTCATTTGTTAATTGCTCTGTATTTTTGCTTTTCTTTTTTCTTTCTCTCCTTCTTTCTTACTTCTAGTCTTTGTCTTCATTTCCTGATGACTTGGTCTTTATGCACTGTTGCGAAAATTTCAATAAATAAAGGTAAAAAAAATTGAGGTCATGGCTGAGATGTGGAGCAGAGCTGGGATACAGAGATTAGACCCGAAAGTGCAAAGG
This sequence comes from Calotriton arnoldi, assembly GCA_963921515.1. NCBI lineage: Eukaryota > Metazoa > Chordata > Amphibia > Caudata > Salamandridae > Calotriton > Calotriton arnoldi. Next base: position 27,444 of record CAWUFW010018505.1, read on the forward strand.
GTTTTTGTAATCACATAGCATGAGCTGCCAAATTGGCAGGTATCCAAAAATTTACCCGACAATCTGCTAAAGTCACAAATCTGTTTTGCGACTTGCTGTGTGTAGCCTGGGGTTCTTTGCACGTCACATGGGGGCATATTATCAAGAACGGCGTTAAAAATTATCGCTGCTTTAGCGGCAGAAAACCGCCGCTAAAGCGGCGATAATGGGCTTGATAATATGCCCTGGAGAATTCCAATAGAAGTCCATGTTCTGGTCAGAACATGGACTTCTATTGGAATTCTCCAGGGCATATTATTAAGCCCATTATCGCCGCTTAGCGGCAGTTTTCTGCCGCTAAAGCGGCGATAATTTTATCACCGTTCTTGATAATATGCCCCATGGGTGTTTAGAAATGGTTTGCAGGCGCAGAAAGCATTGAAAAATTATCGATTGCACATTCAGAAAGTGGAGCTGTGACTGAGGTTCAGGTTTTACTGTACAAGGGACAGTTGCAGCCACCAAAGAGAGTGAGCCCCAAATGCTCCTTCAAGCCTCCCCCTGACGTAATATCCCCTTCCCATTGTGGCATTTGTTTGGGTTTTGCAGCCAGCTCAGAGCTCACAATAATGGAGGTTTGTGAGTGGGAATACAGGAATGAATGTCTGCTGTCCATTGCAGGCCAGATTTCTGAGACTCTTTGAGTACAGCCTCTTTGATCATATGACACAGCATAAAGAATTGATTTACCAGGTCCAGTGGCGGCTCCTCTGGCCAAACCGTCATGCACACTTTGCATGTTCTCCACCGGGCAGTAATGCACAGCCTGGGCGGAGAACATGCACAGGCTGTCAGCCCCCGTCTGAACGCCGAACCACGGCACTCAGTGCAATCACGAGGCTGCTGTCATAGTGTCAGCAGCATCGTGATTGGCTTAGGGGAGCCTGGATGCTTCCTGGAAGAGGAGCGGAGGAGAGATGACATGGGAGAGATGGCATGCAGAGGTAAGTGAAGTTGTTCTTTTTTTTCTCCCCTCCTCCTCCGCCACTCCTGTTCCGTACAAGCCACACTGACCAGGTCACTTAAACATGGTGCAAACACAGTGCTGCACTGCGACCTGACCAATAGCATATATTTGCTTTGCTCTGTGAAATACACAGGGTCAAGGGTAGTGGAGTCACTGACAATCAGCATTTAGACTACTCGTAAGTATTTTTTTCAGGTAAACAATGTCACCAAGAAAATTGACAACGAAGACATATGCTGAAATACATTTGGGTTAGCTTGCTTAACTGGCCACACACCGATCTTAAACAATTCACAGAAAGTCCCAACACTACTGTTTAGACCAACAATATCTTTATTTTGCTGTGACACATCTTTGGGACATGCTGAAGCTGGGATATGCTCGGCACTGAAGGATGTCTAGAAAGTTTGCCGATTTCCCCGATTAAGTCAACAAGCCAAAGTTAAGTTTAAACAACAATTTTGCAGAAATAACGTTTAGGATTGAGGCTAATTATGGACCGTATAATTCTTTAACCAGACACGTAAAAGAAGTATTTATTGCCAAAGATTTGGATTTTAAGGAGGCACCCCCGAATTCTCCAAACCAAATCCCAAGATATTTGTATGCTACAGAATATTCTAACTTCTTATTAGATAAATGGCAGACCCTTACATGGCAATTTTCCTGCTACATGCCAAGCCCTTAGTTTTTTTTCTATGTTTATTACAAGCTTGGTCACTCTGCAATAACCTTCCAGATCGGCAAGGTGTCTTTCTAGTTTGACAATTGTTTGATGTAAAAGTACTGTGAATTCAGCATATTGCAACAAATGGAGAGGTTGCTGTCCAACTTTAGGGAGAAAGCTTTGCTGACACTAAGGGGCCGATTCCGATTCGGGCAGGAAATCTCTCCGACCGAGCCGGACCCGGAGAGATTTCCGACCGAATCGGACCCTAGCAGTCCGACCGAACGAGTACGATGCGTTCGCATGCTATCGGACTCGATTCGGTCAGACTCCCATTGAAGTCAATGGGAGCCGGTCGTACAACGCGTACGCGGGCTCCCATTGACTCAATGGGTGCGAGGCGAACAAGGGCGCCCCCTATAGCGGGTACGCGTCAAAGCGGGTCGCGCCGTACACGCACAGGTAGGGGGGACCCATGGGTCCCCCCTGTGTGCGACTCGCGCGGCTAGGCGTACAGGGGGGTCCGACACGGACCCCCAAAGTGCGGCTCCGACTGCTCTTTCGAGCCGGACGGCGTGAGTCGGTCGGACTGCTCGCGGTGCGCATCGTACTTACCCGGTCGGGGAACGTCTCCATTGCGCGGTGCGAGTCGTGTCCGTGCGAGTCGGTCGGAGCGGTTGGGTCCCGCGAATGAGTCGGTCGGTGATTTCGCATACGTTCGCATCGTACTCGCTCGCCCGGATGCACGTCCGACTCGGTCGGGAATCAGGGCTCCGAATCGGATCCGGTAATGCCGAGTCCGATTCGGAGCCCTTCCGGCCGAGATCGGAATCGACCCCTTAGTGCCCGATTACAAGTTTGGCAGTGCTGGGTCTGCCTCGCCGCTGCACCGCCAAACCCGTGGTAAGGCTGCCGACCTTATTACGGGTGTAACTCATATATGGCCGGATTTTTTAAGGTGTTCCCATGGCGGTGCCTTTAAAAACAGGCACCGCAATGGGAACGCCAAAAACAGTTCCTGCACGGCATAGACTGAAAAGTCCATGCTGTGCAGGAACTGGTGTGCATGCACACAGGAGGGCACATGTTGTGCCCCTGTCTGCATCCACAGGGCGCAGAGACACCAAGGAGCCCTGTAGGACCCCCTTTGTTTCCTCTCTGCCAGGGTTTACATGGAGTTAGAGTCCCTATGTAAACCCTGGAGGAGAGGAAACTTGTAATATGCTTGGCGGGACCGCGGTGGTCCCGCCAAGCATACTGATGCCTCTACAACGCAGCAAAACCCGCCAGGGAATGGCGGTTCCCTGGCGGCTGCGGCAGGCTGTGGCGATCCCACCGCCTGGCTCGTAATTGGGCAGTCAGGAGACTGCCACCGCTCCGCTCCACAAGTCTGGCAGTCCTTGGACCGCCAGACTCGTAATATGGGCCTAGAATTAGAACTAAGGGCTGCAATACATAAATTAATAAGGTTAGGGGCAAAAAACACAACTCTGTTTGAGCCCTGTATTGATATAAACTTTTGCCGATGTTACCATTGAAGTTCCCAAAATCACTCTCACCTATGTCTTGGTGTATAATAAGACTAACACTCTTAGAACCTAATATGGAATTCTACAACTTGGACTTGGACCACAGTGTTAAAATAATATTTGAAATTCATTGATCATTTTTTTATTTGTAAATTATTTTTATATATATTCAATTAATTTGAAATAATATTTGTGCAAATGTTGTTTAAAGAAATATTTTATTTATATTTTTATGGACACAAGAGTGAATTGGGGCTTGAGTGGGTAGTGTTATTTTTAAGGTGTATATACATTTTTGTTTATTGTTTAATGTGTTAAATTTGTTTGGGATGTGCGGTACATTTGTAGAATGGGTGAGTAGTTAAAAAAAAAAATTTCATCAGTTTGTTATTATTTTTCTTTTATGCTTGTGTGCTTCATGGGATGGTTTGAGATACTGTTTGTTTTTAAATGTAATCATTTAAGAAATTAAAATAAATGTTTGCTGAAATCTGATATATTTGTTAATATTTAAAAATATTTCATTGTTAATTTAAATGTTTATATATTTAAGATTTATAGAGATTTTATTACAATGTTTGACATTATTTTAATAAGTATCGGAACCCTCTAATGTTTGCACTGTCCTCAATGTTTATTATATTTAAGCAAAAGTGAGAGAGAAGGGTGAGTATAGACCCGTTCGCCTTCTAGCCAATCAATACTATAGCAAAATAAGAACTAATGTTCCAACTACCAATTTCTCACAATCCTAAAGGCTACAGTGGCTTGGAACACGCAGGGTGTTTTAAAAGAACCCTCACTCACCTACCTGGTAGGTGAAATGCTTCATCATTGGGTTCCCACCCTGGTCCCCGAATGCTTCCATGGTGTGCTGCAATGCCTGATTACAGCACAGCTCTTTTTTTTTAGGGGTGATCTATGACTGTGTGTTTGTTAGTGAAGGGTGACGTTTAAAATTGGCTCGACATTTCCTATCACAATTTGTGAATTTTTTAATAGTGGAAGTCTCGGCCAATGTTAAAAGCAATGGTGGATCAGTGTGGGATATTTTGTTGATCTCACTTATCCTAAGTGTGGTCTACATGTTTCAGCTATCTTTTTTAATGCCTTTCAGGGCCAGTGTGGCTTTTGTCAGGAGAAAAATCAGAAAGACACATGCACACTATGGCATCCAAAGAAGGTGTGTGTGGTTTGTACTTACAAACCCAAGGAGTTGTGAAGACTATTGCCTATTGCGTTTCATCTTTTAGTGTGGCAGCTTCTCGCCACCTGGGATACTCCGAGTAAACCAGTAAACAAATACATACCAAATATATTACATAAAAAGAAAAAAGTCACATTAAATCTGATTGTCACTCTGTAGTTGTGGTTAGGATTCCTCTGATTTTTGCTCCCTAATAACTTTCCACCCATTTCATCAATCAACAGGAAACTTTCCAGACCTATAGCATTTTCTACATTTTGTGATGATGTACATTTGGGTGGTGAATCGTTAAGTGGGTGCAAAGATAAAAAGGGGGTCTCAAAACGTGTTTTTCCACCAATGCATTTTCCATGGACTATTGTATTCAAAATAGCGCGAAAACGGCTGAACGGATTTACATGATATTTGGCAAGATTAGACATAATGGTCCACAGATGATCCTTTTGGGCACTGCAGATAAGTTGTGTAAGTATTTTTTAAGTTATGAGGTATTTAAACTTAGTGATATCTGCAACCACTGTACTTTGGCAGAATTACGCGAAACTTCATGAAACTACCGCAGTACATGGCGAAGACAAGTCATTATCTAAATGGATAATGACTGCCTATGCAAAAGTTTAAGGCAGCCATGTTATTTTAAGGCCACTTTGCCTGTGTTCTGCCTTAGGGCCTTAGATATTGGTAGTATTATATTTTATATTTTTTCACAACCTATTACCACTTTAGTAAAGTGGTAATAGATAGAGAAAATAATTTTTTAATAAACAGTTTATATATATTTTTTAAATATGTTACGGAGTACCACATTAGTACCTAGGCAGTACTGTGGCATTTAAAACAAATAAATAAATGTCTTAAAACATTTTTAAATACTGTACTACACTATAGCTCAGGAATATAGTGTAGTACAGTGTATTTACAATTTTTAACATATGTAATTCTGTAAAACAAAAGTGTATGGAGTACCACGGAAATACCTAAAAAATGCAGCGCAAATACCATGCGACTTAAAAAACATTAAAAAAATGAAACATTTCCTAAAAAATGCTGTACTTACTAGGTACCTGTGCAGTACTGCGTACACCTATTGAAAACTATGTAAAAAAATATATAAATACATTTATCTACCTATTGCCACTTTAATAAAGTGGCAATAGGTAGGGAACTACAATAAAACCTACTACTATCTAAGGCCCTAATACAGAACACAGCCAAAGTGTAGTAAAAAAAATATGGCTGCCTTTTCATTTTCTAAAACCCAATTATATACTGGCTTGTCATCACCATGTACCACGATATACCACAAACTTATTGCGGTATACCATGGCCCAAAATATAACTTAGGCCTATCTATATTTATATTGCGGTACCCTTGCGTCACGTATGGTGTTGCATGGACAACGCAATACTTAAGTCAGATTTACAAAGCAACACAAGGTCACCATGCCTGGCCTGGGTTGATTGGTAAATCTGGCGAAAAGCAGGGCAGCGCAATTTGCTGTTTTGCGTTACTCTGCGCACCTCAATCTACCTTGCTGCTAAATTTCACATACATCCGTACGCCACTCCACTGTACGACACTACACTATACACCACTCTACTCTACTGTATTCCAGTGTACGCCACACCAGTGTTCATCACTCCAATCTACGCCACTCCACTGTACAGCACTTCACTATGCGCTATTCCACTCAACGGCACTCCACTCTACGCCTCTCCATTGCACGAGACTCCACTCTATGCTAATAAACTGTATGCCACTACACTCTGAGCAATTACACTGTACACACATCCACTCTACACCACTCCAGTCTACACCACTTCACTGTACACCACTTCACTGGAGGCTACTCCACTATACGCTATTACACTGTACACCACTCCACTCTGCACTTTTCCACTGTATGCCACTCCATTCTACAACACTCCACTGTACGCTATTCCACTGTATGCCACTCCACTGTACGCTGCTCCACTCTACGCCACACCAGTGTATGTCACTACACTGTACAACACTCCATTGTATACTATTCCACTGTATGCACTCCAGTTTATGCTCCTCCACTCTAAACCACTCCATTCTACACTATTTTCATTGGACGCCACTCCACTGTATGCCACTCCACTGTATACTATTACAGTCTACCACTCTCAACTGTACACTACTACAGTCTACACCACTCCATGTACGCCACTCAACTGTACACTACTCCACTATATGCTATTACACTCTACGCCAAACCACTGTATGCCACTCCACTGTATGCTATTCCACTGTATGCCAATCCAATCTAGAACACTCCACTGTATACTATTTCACTGTATGTCACTAATCTGTGCGCTACTCCTCTCTGATCACTCCATTCTACGCCACTCCAGTCATCTATTCCACTACACTGTATGCCACTGCACTGTACGCTACTCTTGTATACAGTATTACACTCTGCGCCACTCCACTGTATGCCACTCTATGCTATTTCACTGTATGCCACTCCACTATACGCTACTTCACTCTACACCCACTCCAGTGTGCGCCACTCTGCTCTACACCACTCCATTCTATGGTAGTCCATTGAACACCACTCCACTCTACGCAACTCCACTGTATGCTATTTCACTCTGCCCCACTGCACCGTATGCCACTCCAGTCTACGCCACTCCAATGTACACCACTCCACTCTATGCTATTCCACTCTGTGCCACTCCACTGTACTCAACTCTATCCCCTCCACTGTGTGCCACTCCAGTCTACACCACTTCCCTGTATGCCACTCCACTGTACGCTACTACACTATACAGTATTACACTCTACGCCACTCAACTGTAGAATACTCCACTCTACGCCACACCACTCTACGCCACTCCAGTCTACGCTGCTTCACTGTACTCCACTCCACTGTACACGCGTCCACTATATGCTACTCCACTCTATGCCACTCCTCTCTGTGCTAGTCCACTGTATGCCACCCCACTCTACAACACTCCAGTGTCTACTATTCCACTATATGGCACTCCACTGTATGCTACTTCACTCTAAGCCACTCCAGTGTACTCTCCTCCACTCTATATGACTCTACTCTACAAACCTCTACTACACTGTATGCCACTCTATGCCACTCTACTAGACTGTACTCCACTCTATCCCTGTACACTACACTGTCGAAATTTGCACTCAACTCTATGCCCATACACTCTACTGTACAACACTCTACTCCACTCTACGAACGTCTCTAACACTGTACGACACAGCATTCCACTCTACTGTACGAGACACCACTCTAATAATGCAAATGTAAGGGGTCCCCCTGCTAACAGATATAGTTCCTAAGACAAGGAAAATGTACTCAAATGTACAAAAATCCTAGACAAATCTACATTCATGAGATGTAAAATCCATCATAATAAGACTTGGGGCACAATGTGCAATGACCAGAGGGACAATTAATATCAAATTTGATACATTTATTATTCAAAATGTATGTAATATTTCATATATATTGTGAAAATAGCTTGTATAACATAAAAAAAATATCATTAGCATTTCAATTTATTATTATTGCAACCATACAGTCTCTCATACCCTCTCATCCTTCCACAGCATACAACTAATTCAGAAAACATGAGAGAAAAAAAAAGCCAAAACTAGCTCTATAATAGTAGTAAATACAAATAATCTGTATGGAACACAGAGACAATTTACTATAACCTTCCTTTTATATTATTTGGCACAGTAGTTCCTATATAATATATTTTCTTCTTATACATTCTATTTCCATATAGTAGCCACTGTTTGAGAAATACATTGTATGGTATTCCACTGTACGCTATTCCACTGTATTCTACTCCACTGTACGGTAATCCACTCTATGCCACTATAGTATACGCCACTCCACTCTACTCCTCACCACTGGAGGACACTCTCCTCCACTCTATATAAGTCTACTACACTTTATGGCACTCTACAAGACTCTACTCCACCCTATCCCCGTACAGTCCACTGACCAACTCTATACTCTATGCCCGTAGACTTCATTGTGCAACATTTTATTCCACCATAAAACACTTTCTATGCTACAACACTGCACTTCACTCTATTTTATGACAGTTTACTACCTACAGTACGCCACTACACTCCATTCCATGCTGCTCTGCTCTACGACACACTAATATACTCTACTCTACTTTACGTTACGCCACTCCACTCGACTTTACTTCACTCTTCGAGATTTTACCTCACTCTACTGTACAACAATCCACTCAACACAGCTCCACTGTTTGACACAATACTGTACTCTAAGCAACACCCACTCTGCAACACTGTATGCCACTCTCCGACACTTCACTCCAGTCTATACCCCAAAACTCCACTGTACAACACTGAAGTATACTGTATGCCTCTGAAGAATACACTACTCCACTCTATGCTGCGCTACGATACTCTAGTCCACTATACGACACTATACGCAACTCTTTGTATGCCACTGCACACCACTTCACTGCACTGAACTCTATGACACAGTATTCCACTCTACACCATTCCACTATATGCCGTTGTACTCTATAACACTGTATGCCAACCCAATCTGCCACACGCTACAACACTGTACTGTACTGTACATCACTCCACTCTACAAAACATTAGTAAATTGTATGCCACACTACTCTACTGTCTACACTCTAATGTACAACATGGTACTCCAATTTATGACACTTTACTTGAATGTCTTCCACGCCACTCCATTCTACTGTACTCCACACCACTATAGTCTATGACACACCACTACACTCTATGACACACCACACCACTTCACTCTACGCTACCCCACTCCAGTTTACTCTACTGCACTATACTCCACTCTACTACACGTTATCCCACTCTATGCCACTGTACCATACTCTACTCTATGCCACTCCACTGTCCGACACTCTAGTCTAATGTATGCAACTTCACTCTATAACACTGTACTACACTCATTGCCCCTCTATGACACTCTACTCCACTCTATGCCCATCCACTCTACCCCACTAAACTACACTGTATGACACTCTACAACGCGCCACTCCACTCCTTTCTACAATACGCCACTCCACTACATGACACGGCACTCCACTCTACGACCCTCTCTTCCACAGTACTCTACGACACTCTATGTAATGATACTCCACTCTATGGCACTCTACTTCATCCTATTGCTCTGTAAAGCACTCTACTCCACTCTATGACAGTGTACAACACCCTACTCTACTGTACAACATGCCAGTCCACTGTACAAGTCGCTGCTCCATTCTGCAATACCTGACTCCACTATATGAGGCACCATGCCACTACACTCTATAACACTTTACTACACTGTACGCTACACCACTCTACTCTACTCAACTCTATTCCTCTCTATAATGCTCCACTCCATGACAATATACTTTACAACACTCTCATCCACAGTACAGTATGACACTCCACATAACAACACTCCACTTGATGACACTGGACTCTATGATTCGAAACTCATTTTTATTAAACATTTTTAAAAAAACATTAAAATGCAATGAAAAAACAAAAGTTAAAGCTTAGTTATAGTTAGGAAAACTTTTTTTCCTAAACAAACAAAACTTAATCTACACAAACTTTAGAAATTCTAAATTTATAGTTATAACTTTCATTTACAATTTATCCACCAACTTCACATTTTTGTAAGTAGCGCACCGCCATACAAACTCTTTTCAGCTTGCTAACCAGACAAGACTAACTATAACTCGCCACTCTACCATGCACTGTGTACTCACACATAGTGAAGGAGAGTGAGTCACAAACAAAACAAGAATTTTGTAATATATAAAGTAGTATACTACAGTAGTTATGCTTACTTGTTACAAAATGTAGTTCACAAACCTATGGGTGGAAACATCAACCTACACCTCTTTCTTTCTTTTCTAGGGGAGATCCTCATATATGAAAGTCTACTACATAGTAGTAAATGTGGGAGAGCTGGGGTGGCTGGAAAATGGGGAATGCCTTCTACTAAATGGGAAGCATTTAGGGAGGTGTAAGGAGTAGTTTAGGGAGGGACAGACCCCCCCATGCCCAAAGGAGTAAGGCCACTGCAAGCCACTAACTAAACTTCTAAAGTTACTACTGCCAAAAAGGACCCAAAACAGTAGTAAATTTACTCCAGCTCAGAGTTGGAGTAAGTCCAGCACCATGCATGGTGAAAAGCGGAGTGACAAGCTTTATCAACAAGCAAAATGTTCATGAATTTCTGGGTGAAAAGGCCAACTCCAGTTGAGGCAATAGCACCTACCACAAGTAAACACAAGACCAACAAGCTGTTGTGGAGCAGGGATTACCCATAGACCTCTCCTTTTAAATCATTCTAGAGTGCTGTTCAGCAGAGTCTAGGAGTGGTCACTGAAAATGTAATAAAAGCAGAAAAAGGTACGTACAGGAATGCAATTTGTGTTAAACAGTGTAGCATTATTGGATTGAATTTGACACAGCCATTAAGAAAGACATTCAAAATGCTATCCTCTGCTCCCCTTTGGCGATTCTGCTGGAATCTGGCAGGAACCCATGGCGGATCATAGAAGAAGAAATCCAAGCCTTCTTGATAACCGGTTAATGGAGAATATCTATTTTATAACAGTGAAAGGCGGAGTGATGGGTGGAGAGGAAACTGATACATAAGAGAATGTGTGCTGCAGATTGCTGGAGATGGGCTCTGTGCTAGTCTTTGATAACAATTCTGTGAAAAAAATCAATAAAATGTTTCTCCCCCCCCCCCCAAAAAAAGCTTTACTTTGAGGCTATGATCCATGAATTTAGCCATTAGTAGAAACACTCTTGAAAAGCACTCTGGACATAGGACCAGACTTATTTCTTAGCAGAGAGGGAACTCCATCAAAACGGCAATGGAGCTGACTCCCCCATCAAGAATACGGTCTCTTTAAATCTGGGCGGGCCACAGTTTGACGACGGCGGAGACTACTCCAATTCCACCATCATCAAATTTCTTCAAATGCCCAAAGAAGTAAGGGCTGTTGTAGGTTTGGCTATGTGTCCGCCCTCCTAATTTAGATGGGCGGACATATAGACGTTTTTAATCCCCATCACTGCCAGGAAATACCTGGCGTTAAGGAGCATTGAAGAGTGCTCAATGTGCCCACGCATTGGAGGTAAACTCCTATGGTGAGAGGGTGCATCGTTTTATTTATTTTCAGAAAAGAAAATCCTGCTTTTGGATTTTCTTTTTGAAAATAGATTTTTTTAACTTTGACGTATGGTTCCATCATGTTTGAAGGAGTCGTCCAGCAAAGCTACAGTGTATTGGCAGGAATAACCTTGATGGCAATTCCTGTAAATGCTTGAATCGTCTGTCGGGCCGACGGACATTTCAAAATTTGGCATCCAGCAACTACGTCAGAGTGATGGAGTAATTTACTCTGTCGCCCTGGCGAAGGTCCGGCAGTCCGCCAAAAACTAAGCGGCCGATTACAATGTCGGGCGATCCTCCACCGACAGGCCGCCGGTGGCGGTCGGCCCGACAGACAGGCCATCAGTCTGACCGCGGCATCACAATGCAGGTAGTTGAACCCCTGAGGTCGGGGGGAAAGACCGCAGCCTCGGACAGGATTCAAGATCCCATGGGGGCGGCGGTCGGAATCGTATTCCTACCATGGGGGCAGTGCCATTTCGAAGTCCCTTTCCGACTGCCTTTTCATGGTGGTCTGACTGCCATGAAAAGGCAGCTGGAAAGGGAATTTGGGGGCCCCAAGCAGGGCCCGTGGGCCACTTTAAAGTGGCCATGGGGGCACATGTAGTGCTCCCCGACACATCCATGCACCATGTGACATGCACCACATGGTGACTTCCATAGGGTGCATGGATGTGCATAAAGTGCCTTTTTACACTGCAGCTTGCGCAGCGGCCCTTTTCCTAGGCCGCAACACAAGCCGCAGTGTAAAAGGGCACTTTTCCGACCGCCACCACAGCAGTCATATCCTAATTGGACAGGCGAACCGCCAACTGTTTTTTCGGTCGGTCTCCTGACCGCTGCAACAGCGGTCGCCAGCCCAACATTGTAATCGGTCCCATAATCGGGACCTTAGTCTCAGGATTAAACTTGCAATGAGGTGCAAAACATATATTGACATTACAAACAGTGTGACTAATTATTCTCACAGAAGTTCTGGTCACAGTGTACTATTTATTTATCAACACTCTATTGCACTAATTTTACAGTGCGGCGTTTGGCTGGGCTGTTCAAGTTGTCCTTAAATATGTATAGACTATACAATGAAGAATATGTTTCAAGATGCGTAGTTTAATAATAACTAATTTTAATGTTTCTCTAAATACTGCATTACTGCCATTTCTAAGCGCCTATAAATAGCAGATTTTACCATTCTCAAATTTGTGACACTCCATTTGCTCACTTGGGAGGGATGGAAGGGTGAGCCTACCTTGCTGGGAATTAAATTCACAGCCTTCAGAGCGCCGCATTTGCTAGCAGTGAACATTTAGCTCACTGAGCCATCTAGCACAAAATATTCTTGACTCTTTTTGATGAGCTAGAGCGCACACTTAAATATACCAATAGTGTTGCAACTGATGATCATAGTAGGACAACATTTAAATGCTCTGAACCGCCGTTAAAGGCTCTGAACCGCTGTCAACTTCAACTCACTAAGGGCCTGAATAAGAGTTTCATGGTATTGGTGTGATGCAAATTATGCATCTGAAATGAATATTACTGTGCACACTAGTTCCCTACCATAATGGGTTAATCCCCACGAAATGGGGAATAACTGTGTCTACGTTGTTATACTGGGTGGAATTCCGCACAGTGTTCCCTGTTCCATGGGATTACTGCTCACATTTAGCACCTGTTCAAAATAGATGCAAAAGAATGACATTAGCATTGTCATGGGGGTGACCAACAGTACTAATAGAAGTTTCAACCATGGTACATTACACTCCAAATCAAAGGATTCAAATTGCTGATAACAGGATGCACTCCCATCCCCACTGTAATGAAGATAGTTCTCATAATTTCATTAAAGATATATCAGTGAACGTGCGGACAGCAACAGATAAGATACACCAGCTAGAGAACAAACATTGCTAAAGCCAGTAGTTATGGCACTGGACACAAGCCGTTCGGTTTGTTTTGTCATGGTTTTTGCAAAACTTTATTGTAAGGAAAGCTGCTGGTCCCTCTTCAATCTAAAACATTGTCTAAAAGCAAAAATATTTTTGTTCTCAAAAAGTACACATCCACATAGTAGTCCTTCACACTTAAGAGATCATCTACATTGTGTGTGGATGTGCTCATGTGAGAGACCAAAATGTCAGCACTTAAATTTAGGCAATGGATGAAATGGGCTAGCAATTGCCCTGTGCCTATGCTGCAGTTGGCAGGTGAAAAATGCAAATGACATAATAGCTCACCAATGGATGAATGGGGCTGGCTAAGAACCCTATAAGTAAGTATATTAGACATATAATTTCAGTAAAATCAAAACTCCAGACCTAAAAATTTTGTATCACAGCTCAAATTTCTTCAACAGGTGCAAAGGGGAAGCATGCTACACAGACACAGTAACACAGAAACACATATCATTTTCATTGAAATAAAGTACATGAAACAAAAAGCACAAATGAAAACATTCAGGGTCAAATTTATCAACAGGTTGTATCGCTTTTGCGCAAAACAACACGACACAAACGAGACGCAACTCCTAAGTTTGATTTATCAAGCCACGCAAGGCCACCTTGCGTAGCCTTGCGTGGCTTGATAAATCTAGACTAACGCAACACAGGGCAAATCACTGTGTGGCGTCACTCTGCCCCACAGAGGCGTTCCATGGGTGGAGTGTGGGTGTTCCCACACATCCATCCATGGATTTTGGTGCATTCCCAGATTTACCATCTGTGGTAAACCTGGGAATGCGTAAAAATGCTGCGCCTCCCCAGGTGAGACATAACAAGGAGAAATATCTTTATTTTTCCTCGTTACTTCCTCTTTCTATGTGTGCTGCATTCTTCAAGGGGGCCTGCATTGGCGCTAGGTAGCACATTGTGCGCCAGCACTGGGAAATACAGGAATGCACCGTATATTGTTAAGTACAGCGCATTCCTGCCCTTTCCCTATTACGCAGCGCAGTAAGGTGACTTTCTGCGCTGCATGATTATTTGATAAATATGCCCCTCAGTTCTCACTACCAGACAGCAGACGTGTAGCAAGACAACAGGATATAAAGTTTATAGTTGCCTGCTAACAGCAGCTTTACACTCACTTCAGATGTTAGAAGTGTTTGAAATACATTCTTGACTTTACAGCACAAACAACTGTGCTTTTTTATTTTTATATGTACTTTTGGATGTTGTTCCAAATAAAAACATCAGCAGAATTAGAAACTACACGTAAAAGTAGCGGTGGCATCAGGCTGATGAATTGCTGTTACTCATAAGTGTAAGACACTGAAAACGCCCAATGTTTGTCCTGCCGACTGACTAAAAATGTGAATAAAGCTGGCAGCAAAACTAATGGCTGAAGGGGCTTGCTTACTGGTTACTCCACTCTGTATGCTGCCGGGGGGCAGAACCACAAGGAGAGTGACACTTCCAGCAACCAATGGCTGAAAGCCCTTACTCATTCCTCCACACTGTATGGTGCCTGTGGGCTGAACCACAATGCGGATGACCCTGTTAATAACCAATGGCTGAAGGTGCTTACTGGTTCCCCAACTCTGTATGGTGCCTGTGGGCTGAACCACAATGCGGATGACCCTGATAATAACCAATGGCTGGAGGTGCTTACTGGTTCCCCAACTCTGTATGGTACCTGTGGGCTGAACCGCAATGCTGATGACCCTGTTAATAACCAATGGCTGAAGGTGCTTACTGGTTCCCCAACTCTGTATGGTGCCTGTGGGCTGAACCACAATGCGGATGACCCTGTTAATAACCAATGGCTGAAGTTGCTCACTGGTTCCCCAACTCTGTATGGTGCCTGTGGGCTGAACCACAATGCGGATGGCACTGTTAATAACCAATGGCTGAAGGTGCTTACTGGTTCCCCAACTCTGTATGGTGCCTGTGGGCTGAACCACAATGCGGATGACACCGTTAATAACCAATGGCTGAAGGTGCTTACTGGTTCCCCAACTCTGTATGGTGCCTGTGGGCTGAACCGCAATGCGGATGACCCTGTTAATAACCAATGGCTGAAGGTGCTCACTGGTTCCCCAACTCTGGGGCCGATTCCGATCTCGGTCGGAGGCGCACCCAATACCATTCGGTCGGGAAAAAAGCCATGCGAATGCCTGTTTCCCGACCGATCCGTACAGCAGACCGAACGAGTAAGTACGATGCGCACAACAGCACAGAATCCGGCCGAGTCGTACTCACCCAATCCAGGTCCTGTTCTCCAACCGAGGCGAATCCGGAAACGCTGAATCGAGTCGCACGGAAGGGAAAATGCTGCTCCGTCCGGCCGAACAAGTACGATGCGCTTTCCGTACGCGCCGAACCCGTCGCTACGCACGGCACGTCAAAGCATCCGGGAGAGGCGCACATAAGCTCCGATTAGCGCCACAACACGATCCACGGCTACGAGGCGAACACGCCAGCGACGAGGACGACGCGAAGCGACGAGGACGACGCGAAGCAACGAGAAGGACGAACGACACGTACAAACCATGAATCCCTTCGTCCCGATCATACCAATATTCTACATTTACTACCGGAACAGGCACGGACGCGTACGGCGCAGAAGGTAAGTCAGACACCAACCACAAAACACATACAACACGTACACGACACATCACACACACACAGAGGGATGCAGAATTTACTCACACCAGCAACAGCAGCACCATAGGGGCGGGATGCCCATCACCAATGCCACATATGCACACAGGGGCCTGAATGCGCACCACCACCCCTACCCAGGGGGGGCCGGATGCCAACCACTACTACCACCCTTAGCCAGGGGGTGCCAGATGCCCACTACCACCCTCACCCAGGGGGGCTGGATGCCTACCACTACTACCACCCTTAGCCAGGGGGTGCCAGATGCCCACCACCACTACCACCCTTACCCAGGGGGCTGGATGCCTACCACTACTACCACCCTTAGCCAGGGGGTGCCAGATGCCTACCACTACTACCACCCGTAGCCAGGGGGTGCCAGATGCCTACCACTACTACCACCCTAAGCCAGGGGGCTGGATGCCTACCACTACTACCACCCTAAGCCAGGGGGCTGGATGCCAACCACCACTACCACCCTTAGCCAGGGGGTGCCAGATGCCCACCACCACTACCACCCTTAGCCATGGGGGTGCCAGATGCCTACCACTACTACCACCCTTAGCCAGGGGGGCTGGATGCCTACCACTACTACCACCCTTAGCCAGGGGGTGCCAGATGCCTACCACTACTACCACCCTTAGCCAGGGGGTGCCAGATGCCTACCACTACTACCACCCTAAGCCAGGGGGCTGGATGCCTACCACTAGTACCACCCTAAGCCAGGGGGCTGGATGCCAACCACCACTACCACCCTTAGCCAGGGGGTGCCAGATGCCCACCACCACTACCACCCTTAGCCATGGGGGTGCCAGATGCCTACCACTACTACCACCCTTAGCCAGGGGGGCTGGATGCCTACCACTACTACCACCCTCACCCAGGGGGGCTGGATGCCTACCACAACTACCACCCTCACCCAGGGGGCTGGATGCCTACCACTACTACCACCCTTAGCCAGGGGGTGCCAGATGCCTACCACTACTACCACCCTAAGCCAGGGGGCTGGATGCCTACCACTACTACCACCCTAAGCCAGGGGGCTGGATGCCAACCACCACTACCACCCTTAGCCAGGGGGTGCCAGATGCCCACCACCACTACCACCCTTAGCCATGGGGGTGCCAGATGCCTACCACTACTACCACCCTTAGCCAGGGGGCTGGATGCCTACCACTACTACCACCCTTAGCCAGGGGGTGCCAGATGCCTACCACTACTACCACCCTCACCCAGGGGGGCTGGATGCCTACCACAACTACCACCCTCACCCAGGGGGCTGGATGCCTACCACTACTACCACCCTTAGCCAGGGGGTGCCAGATGCCCACCACCACTACCACCCTTACCCAGGGGGCTGGATGCCTACCACTACTACCACCCTTAGCCAGGGGGTGCCAGATGCCCACCACCACTACCACCCTTACCCAGGGGGCTGGATGCCTACCACTACTACCACCCTTAGCCAGGGGGTGCCAGATGCCTACCACTACTACCACCCTTAGCCAGGGGGTGCCAGATGCCCACCACCACTACCACCCTTACCCAGGGGGGCTGGATGCCTACCACTACTACCACCCTTAGCCAGGGGGTGCCAGATGCCTACCACTACTACTACCACCCTTAGCCAGGGGGGTGCCAGATGCCTACCACTACTACCACCCTTAGCCAGGGGGGTGCCAGATGCCTACCACTACTACCACCCTAAGCCAAAGGGGCTGGATGCCTACCACTACTACCACCCTAAGCCAGGGGGGCTGGATGCCAACCACCACTACCACCCTTAGGCAGGGGGGTGCCAGATGCCCACCACCACTACCACCCTTAGCCATGGGGGTGCCAGATGCCTACCACTACTACCACTTCTACCCATGGGGGGCTGGATGCCTACCACCAACACCACCCCCACTCATAGGATGGACAATGCATGACACAACCAGCACACCACAACCTAGGGAATGCAAGAAAAAGACATCCCCCCAACACCATGACAAGCGTGTGTAGACTGTGTCAAATGCCTACAACACTGAACATGACTTTGAACATACAATGTGACCCCCTAGCACATGTGCCACACATATATGTGTGTGGCCCCCACAATGCAAGCAGGCCATGACCATTGTGGCAATGGGGTCCAAACCCCCATCATCACAGTGACCAAAAGGTAAGTGTGGGGTCCATAGCTGAAGCACATTTTGAACAGTGTGGCAATGGGGTCCAAACCCCCATCATCACAGTGACCAAAATGTAAGTGTGGGGTCCATAGCTGAAGCACATTTTGAACAGTGTGGCAATGGGGTCCAAACCCCCATCATCACAGTGACCAAAATGTAAGTGTGGGGTCCATAGCTGAAGCACATTTTGAACATTGTGGCAATGGGGTCCAAACCCCCATCATCACAGTGACCAAAAGGTAAGTGTGGGGTCCATAGCTGAAGCACATTTTGAACAGTGTGGCAATGGGGTCCAAACCCCATCATCACAGTGACCAAAATGTAAGTGTGGGGTCCATAGCTGAAGCACATTTTGAACATTGTGGCAATGGGGTCCAAACCCCCATCATCACAGTGACCAAAATGTAAGTGTGGGGCCCATAGCTGAAGCACATTTTGAACATTGTGGCAATGGGGTCCAAACCCCCATCATCACAGTGACCAAAATGTAAGTGTTGACAAAGAAAGAGCTGCAACTGCCAAACTGCATGGATGATTCCTGGTCACAGAACATAAAACACATCAGTGGCAAAGTAGTGCATGTGTCCCATTGCAACATAAATTGGGGAGGCAAATACTGCAGTGCAAATAACACATACCTTTGGCCATGTGCAGACAAACAACACCCATGGGGGCTGACACTGTCAACATTCAACAATGATAGAAGTGACCATCAGAATGCAGACCCACATATTTGCACCAATGGGCACACAAATGCAGATACCTTGTGGAGACTGTAGATGTGAGGTGAACAGATACCATACCATGGCAGCAATGGGACACACAAACCATGATCATTGTGCTGACCGATGACCTAGGAGTCCCAGGGACAGCAGGGGAAAGCCACCAAACTACATACAGCCAATGGCACACCCAAGATATGCCAATGCAGTGGTGCAGATGCACAAACACAAACAGGCAGACCCACACTGCACATCATACACAACAGGTGAGGGGGGTGCCAGTGTCCCCAGGCAACCACACAACACATGAGGAGACCTGAATACCAATCATACAGATGTGCATACAGTGCCACACAAAGGTAACTCATGGATCCAAATCCCCTATGTGGGCAAGCAGGCATTGTCAGATGAGAGGGAGCACAAATCACACATGTCACACAGGCACGTAGGAACAGCAACTGACACAGCAAGACACAGACACACCACAGCACTACCCCCAGGGCCCCCACAATGTGGTGACCCTGGGCTGCATTACAATCCCACTGTGATGACAAAGCTAAATGTCGTTCACACTGTGAACCACAGTCATGTGTCCTGAGCAACAAACTACCATCACACCTACACAAGCACAAATCAATCAGCATGGCCAGTAAGCCAAGGCCAACATGGAGGCAGGGGCCTAGCCGGGCAACAACTCTCATCTGCACACACTCAACACCACACCCTCGACCTCCAACAATGTGCAGCAGTGAAGCACACATGCACTGGTGACATTGCACATGCACCCATGACTATTCCAGGGTGGTGGGTGGGAACCAAGGTGCAGAAACACATCACACATGGCCACTCAACAAGACTCCTGAATGTCTGACACACTGCACACTACGCTGTACATGGACATGACGGCAATACCACACCAACCAATGGGATCCCAGCCACAGTCACACACCAATGAAGAAGCCAAGGTCACCCACAAAGAACACACATAGACAACAACCAACATTGCAGCCCGGACCCTGAGGAGTGCCAGCAGTCACACACACAACGTGTCACAATCACTGAAAGATAACACAAACTGGAAATCACATGACAGGGGCAAACAACAAGTGCCAAGGGGAAACCTGACTGTGACCCATCTGCGTCTGCACACAAACTCAGCCCTGACAGCAAACACACCTATGGGTGACACCCTGATGACCAGTAATGTGCCATGCACCCACATCACAGAGAACCCAGGGAGAAGACTTTGGGGGAACATAGGTCAACTCAGCAAGCATCACAAACAGGTACAACACTAGGGATCACAGCATGCACAGCTAAACGGAAGTGAACACACAGACATGCACATACAACACACACCTTGGGCGCAGGCAATGTCACAGGAGTACACACTGCCATGAGGGGACTCCACTCCTGTGTGAGGAAAGCTGTGCCATATGTTGCCTCAGTAGGGCCCCATCATGTCAGCTGAGCACTTGGTCACACAATCAACAATTAGCACCAAATGAGGGCTCCCGTCACATCAGCCTGGTCATGGAAGTGCCAACGAAATCATCAGCACAGATCCAACACACTTGTATAGCAATGTTGCACCGACAACACAGATGAGTCCTTCCCCATTGATGCCCAAACCTGCATGTCCAGTGGAGATGGCCACACGGTCAGGGAAGTAGACGAATTGAACAATGGCAGGCACAACAGATGTGCAGGGGTGGAAGCCACAGATGTGAAATAGCTAATCTAAGTAGGAAATCCCATTGCCAAATACTGAACACATGACACCCTCAGATGCTGCTATGGATGACATGGATACACCACAGGATAGGACACATTCCCCCTGGACCACATGGGTTCCTGCACAGTAACACTTCATTATCATGAGACCAAATATCACCATCACTGCAGCAAGGGCATGGTTAGCATCATCAACAACATGTACATCAGAAGCATAAGCACTAGAGAACAGAAAGTTGCTTTATTCAGCATATGTGTGTAATGTAAACAAAGTCCAGAAAAAACACAAAGGCCAATGGCCAGTCCATTGTCAAAGTCCAAACAGGGTGACAGTGGCAGATGTCACCCTACGCATGCCTGCACAAAACCAGGGACAATCCACTAGGAGGGGCAACCGGGGGGCAGGCCAGGCACCGCAGGGACAGGATCAGGGCTCACCAGGAGGAAGCAGGGAAGGGGTGGTGGGTGCTGGAGAGCCACTGACAACTGCAGTGGAGGTGTCTGACATGGTGTGTGCCGGCACAACTGGGGGGCATGACTCAGATGTTGTGGGTGCCGGCACGACTGCAGTGGACCCTGCAGATGGAGTGGACAGGTCCGCCACTGCAGTGCCCAAGTCAGACAGGGTGGTAGTGGACTCCACTGCAGTGCCTACCACCAGGGGAGGAGAATGGGGAACAGGCAAGGTGGGCTGGACAGAGGGGAGGACACCCTCACCACATCAGTGGCACAGACAAGCGCAGCGGGGGTGTGGTGCCGGGAGAGCAAGTGGCAGGGGGAGAAGGCCGGATCCTCTTGGGGATGGTATATCTGTGGGTGGGGGAACCTGGGGCAGGGTGTGGTGGGGGCACCTGTGGAGTGGGGGCCTGAGGGATGGAGGAAGGAGACCTGGTGCCTGAGCTGCAGGGCGGCGGCGGGGTCTTGCTCTTACGACTCCGGGGGGACTTGCGGGTGGGGGCCTCAGTCTGTCTGCGCCTGGGGGAGGGTGTCCGGGGGCGAGGGGCACTCTGCTCCGTGTGGGTGGGCTTCCTCTTCCCCCTGAATGCTGTATCAGCTGGATCGGAGGGGAAGAGGCCGAGGTCACTGAGGAAGAGCCGCTGGGTCTTTGGGGTTGCAGGTGAGGCAAGGGAGGGTGTTTTGGAGGGAGAGGCAACTGAGGACTGCGCAGTGCTCGTGGATGCGTGTGTGTGTTCCAGGGCCCCATCCCCTGTGAGTCTGGTTTCAGTCCCCTGACTGTGCGTGCGTGTGCGTTTTGTTTGTGGCGTGTGTGTCTGTGTGCTGGATGTGTGTGTGCTGGTGTGTGCCTGTGCCGGTGTGTGTGTGCTTGGGACGGGTAAGGTGCTGGGGAGTGTGGATGGAGCAGAGGCAGGAGGGGTGAGGGACTGTCTGAGGAGGGACACTGCTGCCGTCAGGGAGGAGTCCATGGACCTATTGCCCCTCTGTAGGTCAGACATGCCCGATGAGATGCCCTCCATGAACGACACCAGCTGAGTCAACAGAGCGGTGTGCGCATGGAGGACACTCAGCATGGCTGTCTGCCCTACATGGAGCTGGCGAAGGAGGTACACAGACTCCTCACTCAGGGCAGCAGGGGACACAGGGGCAGGGGGTGCGGTGCCTGGCCCAAAGGAGACACGCTCCCGAACATGGGAGCCTCCACGGACCTGGGGAATGGGAGCCGATGGGAGGGCGGTGGTGGTGCTGGTGGTGGCGGGGACAGCAACACTAGCTGGGGTGTGGTGGCTGCTGACACCCGCCTCCATAAGGGAGTCATCCTCCGAGTTGCTCTGGTCCTCAGCTGAGGTGGATGGTGCTGAGGACTCCTCGGTGTGGCTCCCCTCGCCCTCCGTGCCACTGGGTCCCTCCGACCACTCCTCGGCTGCTGACCCAGTCTGGCTCTCCGGCTCCTCCTGGTCCGTGGAGCTGTCCCCTTCCGTGGCCGTGGATGTATCTGCAAACAATGGGGAAACAGACAGACATCAGTCACCTGCACCAAACGCACACACCACTGTGAGCACAGCACATTACAGAGCAAGCCCTGGCATCATTAGTTGTACACTGCTAAAAGTGCCCTAACTGAACAGGAGAAGCCAATTGTCAGTCTGATGCCAACCATGGCACTCACATCCCACATGGCCTTGCACCCATCTGTCTGGTGTCTGTTGGATAGCAACACCCCAGTGTGGACACATGCACCAACTACACAGTAGTTGGACAGTGCAGAGGACACGGTGTAGCATGTGGACATGCACACATCACAACTCTTGCCACTGAGTCAGTACAGGTTTCCGGATGAAAGGGACGCCCAGAGTCAAATAGGAAATGCATGTGATGCATACCAGCGACAGACACCATGATGCACCCATGTCCTGATAGCCATCGCCACAATGGTGTGCATGTAGCACATGTCACTCCCCTGCAGGATCACCAATAAGTAGACACATGCCATGGCGGAGGCATGACTGCTAAGTCATACATCACTGTCTCAGTGATGTATGACTTGGCAGCCAGACAACAACACTCTGCACTGTGTCACAATAGTAGGTCATGGGGAATGCAAGTCCTGGAGCTGCACAAGTGCACATGTACATCCCCCACACAACACATCATCTTAACCCTCATCTGTCCAGGTCATACCGATTGGACATATGGGAGACCTGTGACACTACCCTCTGAACCTGAGCCCCTCACAATCTGCTGTGAATGGGGAACAGCTGCCTGAACTTCACATTCGCATACCCCAGTCTGCACGGGCAGCTGATCAAACACCTATGTGACACACAAGTATCGTCTCCTATGGTCACATCTCCAGTGGCATGCTGAGCCCCTACCGAGAAACACCCCAGCAGTCCTGGCAACAAATCCACAGCACACTGACACAGAGGCAGACACCTGAGGGGTCAAATCACTGCGCACAATGTGTCAGCTGATACACGGGAGTGGGAGTACAGAGTGCATTGCATGGCCTGGAGTAGGCATGACTGTCCTGCCCCACATGAATGAGGGATGAGCCCTGGACAGTGGATAGCTGGCTATGTATGTGTGACACACGTAATCTGCACACTCCTGGGGCCCAAACATTGTTCCCACCCGCTGCATGGGTGTGTGCCACATACCCCAGGCACATGTGGTGGCTCAGCTCAGCAAGTGGACCGCATATCAAAGCAACACGCAGATTACATGTCCGAACACAGGCGTTGTGTGAACAATGGACCCACCCATGATGCCCACAACAGAGTTAGGGAAACAGATGCTGTCCCCCACCTTTAGTGAAGCAAACTGCAAGGACACAGTCCCAAGTGACACAATTCCCTGAATGTAAGGGCCACACCTGGGTATCAGATGAGGAGTGGGCAGTGCACAATAGAGGGACATGGCTCCTGGACAACATGACTGCTGTACTGTGGCAGTTTAACCAGGCCAGAGGAGGGCACATAGCATGTAATACAGAGTTCACAGTGCAGTCTTTGACTCACCCCCTCCTTGCTGCTGTCTGGCCTTCAGCTGCCCATCCAGGTCTGGAAACACCACCGCCAGGATCTGGAGCATGTGGGGGGTCAGGGTCCGTGTTCCGCCCCTCCTGCGAGGAGGCGACAGCTTCAGCTGGACCCGTGCAATCCTCCGGGTCCAGCCCCGAAGGTCCTGCCACCTCTTCTGGCAGTTGCGGATCCGGCGCTTGTAGACCCCCACGGACCGGACAGCCCGGACGATGTCCTTCCAGATCTCCTGCTTCCGATGGGCATTAACCTGTCAGGATGACAAAGTGAAAAGGCCATTACTACACATGCAACATATCCGTGCATGACACAGTTGTATATACATGTCTCAATCACAGGGGCACATGATGTACACAGGCAGTGCAAAGCTGCCCATGGACAGTTTGCCAGAAGTCACTACATGGTATCATTGCATGGGAAGTAAAACCTTGTTCAAATGCACTGTCACTGCACCATACCTGTCCAGTGCATGTCACTACACACTATGGGGGGTGACAACTACTCAGTGAGCCTGCTAGCCAGTGGCGTGCAGACTTTCAGCCTTGCTAGTCAGACAAAATGCACATTCAGAAAGGCAGTGCACAGAACACTCACCTGCTCCCCTGGTGTCCCATACAGCTTGCTGTACTGTGGAAGTAGGCTGTCCAGCAGGGCCTGGTTCTCCTCAAGGCTGAAGGCTGGGGCTCTCTCCACAGTACGTGCCATTGCAGGGTCCAGAGGGGCAGAGACAGCAGCAGTGCAGTGGCAGATGTCGTCCTGGAGCATGTAGTGCAGGCAAGTGAGCTCTCAGGGGAACAGCCAGCAATATATATGTGCTGGAGAGGCAGATACTGTCCCTTGTGTCCAAAGTGATAGGTCCAAGTCGTTTGCATCTTCTGAATCTGGCCAATCCATGGAATAGCAGCACCAATTCACGCCCACAGCATCCTTCAAATCTTCAACTTCATGACATACATGATTTTGCAACATTGTTGTGGGTGACCAACTGAATTTCCAGCAACCGACTCGTTCGAATTTCGAAAACGCGTCCGTTGCCAGGCTAGGCCATTGTCAATGGGTGCGCACCGATCGGTCCATTGCTGATACAACGCGTACAGGGGTACAACGCGTACCCGCACACATTGAATGCAATGGGCCGGCCGGGGGCACCGATCGGTCCATTGCGGTACAACGCGTACAGGGGTACAACGCGTACCTGCACACATTGAATGCAATGGGCCGGCCGGGGGCACCGATCGGTCCATTGCGGTACAACGCGTACAGGGGTACAACGCGTACCCGCACACATTGAATGCAATGGGCCGGCCGGGGGCACCGATCGGTCCATTGCGGTACAACGCGTACAGGGGTACAACGCGTACCTGCACACATTGAATGCAATGGGCCGGCCGGGGGCACCGATCGGTCCATTGCGGTATCAACGCGTACAGGGGTACAACGCGTACCCGCACACATTGAATGCAATGGGCCGGCCGGGGGCACCGATCGGTCCATTGCGGTACAACGCGTACAGGGGTACAACGCGTACCTGCACACATTGAATGCAATGGGCCGGCCGGGGGCACCGATCGGTCCATTGCGGTACAACGCGTACAGGGGTACAACGCGTACCTGCACACATTGAATGCAATGGGCCGGCCGGGGGCACCGATCGGTCCATTGCTGTTCAACGCATCCCTGTACAAGTGACTGGCATATGTCACCATGCCTGTCTCAGATGGACATATGCCAGCCACAGATAGCTCCCAGGGAGTGAGGGGCACACCTACAACACGACAGCCTGTCCAAACTGTATAATAAGGCATGTAAGGCTGCATTTCCTATTGTGTGTATGTTGGTGTACATGTTGTCCTGTGGGTGTCACCTGGGGGCAGCCACCCCCAGGCTGTGCACGTGTTCATGGGGACAGGATCCTGGGTGTTACGTGTACATGACCACTGTGATGTGCAACTGTTCATATCTGTGCATGTGCCATGGTCACATTTCACGGTGGTGTATGTGTATGTCATGTCACATACCCCGTGAGTCCCATGTGGGACGGTATGTTTGAGCCAGGGTGTCCCAGTGGCACAATAGTGATGGTCCTCCACAGTCTGTGTGCATGTAGTGTTTACAATGTCTCTGATTTCATGTGCACAATGGGAGACAGTCTCCACATCCACGTTGTGTGTGCATGGACTTTGATGTTGTGCGTGTGTGTGTCACAGACGTCCATGTCTGTCCTGCAGTGGCAAGTGGGACCACTACCTGTGGGGGTCATAGTTGTTTTGCTGTGGTGTATACATGATACTCCATGTAATGCCAGTGTCCATGTGGCAATACAGGGTCCCTGGGAATGTACCTGTCGTTGAGCTGTGATGCCTGGGGCACATCTGTCCTCACATGTCACTGTGGGGGGTGATTGTGACACGGCAGCAGGAGATGGGAACTGTGACACGGCCTCATGATATCCAATGGGCCAACCTGGGACTTATTGATGCCACTTGTTGAACCGTGATGACAGATGTTGGCCATGTATGTACCATACATGTCCTTACGGAACTGCACACTTCATGTAGTTGTGCCTCATAATGATGTATGTTGGGATATTGAGTGTGTTCAATGCCGCATATGTGGGGTGACTGACAATCTTGCTTTCTTCTCCTCTGCACTGCAGGGCTCCTGCTGTCCATCGACCATTCCCAGACCTGGCAACGATGGTGGAACGGGACAGCATCCGACGGTACCGCTTCACCAGGCAGCTGATTGAGGATTTGGCAGTGCAGTTGGCCCCACATTTGCAGCCTGGCCGGCCGTATCCTACAGCGCTGACCCCCAAGGTGAAGGTGATGGCAGCCCTACACTTCTTTGCCACCGGTACCTTCCAACATACTGTGGCGACTGCTGGTGGGATGTCACAGACCATGTTGAGCCGTGTGCTCCGCGATGTTTTGGCGGCAATGTTGCTATTCCTGAACCGGTACATCTATTTCCCTAGACTGCAACGACTCACTGACGTGAAGAGTGACTTCTATGCCCTGGGGAGGATGCCGCATGTCATTGGCTCCATTGATGGGACACATGTGGCTTTGGTACCACCACAGGCCCAGGAGCAGGCCTACAGGAACCGCAAGCACTACCACTCGGTCAATGCACTGGTGGTGTGTCTTGCAGATATGACCATCACACACGTGTGTGCCCGTTTCCCTGGTTCAGCACACGATGCCTTTGTGATGAGGAGTAGTCGCATCCCCAGGATGATGGCACAGATGCAGAACCAGCGTGCCTGGCTTGTCGGTGTGTACTGACTTTGTGCCATTGTGTGTGATCTGATCTGTAGTATTCCGCCCACTTTTCCAAGTCAGCTAATGTGCACTTGTCTGTCCGTAGGTGACTCGGGATACCCCAACATGCCGTGGTTGCTGACACCCCTCAGGAACCCTGTGACACCAGCCCAGATGCGCTACAATGAGGCACATGGTCGGACCAGGAGAGTGATTGAGCGGACATTTGGTCTCCTGAAGAGCCGCTTCCGCTGCCTGGACAAGACCGGAGGGTCCCTCCCATATGCCCCTGCGAAAGTGTGCAAGATTATCATCGTTTGCTGCATGCTCCACAACCTGGCAGTGCGGAAGGAGTTGCCTCTCATCCAGGATGACAATGACCAACATCCGCCACCTGTGGAGGATCCTGGCCTGGACCACGATGCCAGTGATGATGATGATGATGATGAGGGTGATGTCCGCACACAGCTAATCACCAACTTCTTTAGCTGAATGTGAGTATCCTGAGGTGTCATGTCAATGATGTGAGTTGGCATGATATGTGTAGGTGGTGCTCTGGTGCTGTTGGAGTGTGTCCATGGGCTACTTGACTGGATGTGTGTAGCGATGTGTGCTTACAGGTGGTCTGTACTCCCCAACAGTGTTGACATGCTAACTTGGTTCTGGGTGGGTATCTTGTAACATGTATTGTGCATGAGTTTTGCTGTTCTGTCCTGTTCTCCATTGCTTTTGACTGTGTGTCATTTCTGTCCTTCACAGGGTACTTTCAGATTCGTTTGGTCAACTGTGTCCACCGACGACGTGATTGTACTTCCAGGGTGGTAGCTGTTGTGTCCCTACAGGTGATGTGCGCCACACCCATGGACTTCCTTCCTTCTACAGTTGTTGACTGTGTGCCCGCTGCCAGGTGGGATTACCTTGCATCTGTAGTGGTTACGACATGTTGCAACTGTGTAATAAACCTGTGCTTCACTTTGTGATGTGCGTTGTCTGTGGTCACACATTTGACTGCCATTTGCTCACTGCACCTGTGGGCTACTTGACTACAACTGGGAATAGGTGTGGTGTCTGTGCATTGCACCGTCTTCCCTGGCAACATCAGTGTAGGCAATGAGTCAGATGGCCTAGGTGTGTATGTGTTGTGTAGCCCTGGTGGTGTGTCTCCCTAATATGTGTCACGTTGCCTTTACTCACATGCCTGTGTTGTACTTGCTGTTGCAGTTCGCATACACAGTGTAATTTAGCAGTTCATCATCCCCATAACAGCACCCACGTTGGAATCACAACAGAGGCAAGTATGGTGTATTAGTGTGTTTATTGTGATACATTTGTGTGAATAGTGCATAGGATGGGTAGTGCTGTACATATATCTTGCAATCAGAAGTTCCTAGGTGAATTGAAAGTCCTGGTAGACAAAATCCCCGGTATCGGGGCCACAGTTGTCTGAGACATTGGTCCAACTTGTACTCCCCATGCAATGTGTGGGAGTTGTGTTGCCGTCAACAGGGTGAACAGTCTGTGCACAAAGGTGAACATCCAGAACAGGTTCAGGCTTCCTGGGAGTTGCGCTTGGCCATCCGCCTCTCACTTGCCCCTCCTCGGACGACCCCTCTTCTTTGGGGGGGCCCCTCAAGTACAGGCTGCTGCGGTGCAGGGGACTCTCCGCCAGAGTCATCCTCCCTCCCTGTGGCAGTTGCAGTTTGTTCAGCACCAGATGTTGTTGGCACACAGGGAGGTGTGGACTGGTTGCTGTTCATCTGGCGGAGGCATTGTAAAATGTCCCTGTGCACCGCCGTCATCTCATGCAGTGCGTCCCACTTGGACTCCACGCGGGACATGTGTGAGTCCACGCGGGACATGTGTGCGTCCAAGCGGGCATGATGGGCAGCCTGCTGCTGTTTCATGTCTCTGAGGAGCCCCACTACCTGGCTGAGATCTCCGGTGCTGGACTGGTACGCATCAGCTATGCGTACCAGTTGTGGGTCATCATGCACACCAGCAACATCTGCAAGCAGCGACCTCTGTCTCCCACCCCTCCCACCACCCCTGCCGACATGTGCAGTGCGTGCAGTGGCACGCACAGTTGACCCTGGTCCACCTTGGGGGTTGGTGGTGGTGGTGGTGTCCATGGCCCCACGTTGGTCCAGGGTCCCTGTGCTGGTGTTGCTCCTTGTTCTGTCCATGTCGGCGGGGATGGTATTTGTGGTGACAGTCGTTGGAGGGGTGGGTGCAGGGGGTGCAGCTGGTGGTCCTGCTGGTGCTGCAGCTGGTGGTCCTGCTGGTGCTGCAGCTGGTGGTCCTGCTGGTGCTGCATGTAGACTTGCACCGGATGTGCCAGGTTGGTCTTCTTCGTCCGAGGAGGGCAGAGGCTGTACGACACCAGTGAGCTCCGCATCCTCTTGAGCCTGGGACTGGGACTCCTCAGCGTCTGCTGCTGTGTCCCCATCATCACCTGTTTTTGGGAGACACACACAATGTATGTTATGTTTCTGCAGGCATCAATGGTTGACACACCTGACAGTTGTGACTGTGCCTCTGGGTGCGGGCCTGTACATTGCATTGTCCTAAGTCGTCACAGTCAGGGGTTGATATTGGTGTGGCACATTGTCCTGCATTATTTGGGCATTACTATGTATTTGTTGGGGTGTGAACATGGTCTGCATTGGTTGTATTTGGTTGACAGCCGGCCCTCCTTCCCACCCAGCCAGTCAGTTATCCCACCATGGACTGTGCTTGCATTGCAGGGAGTGGAAGTTGTCTCTCAGGATGTCAGTCAGTGGTGTCCTGCTGTTTGTTGGTGCACAGTTGCCAGCAGGGCCTTGTGCTCCCCACAGCAGTAGCCAGTGTCAGCCATCTTGTGAGTCCTTCTCCACTCCCTGTGATGTGAGCATGGTTCAGGGTGGTGTTGATGGGACAGTTGTGGGGGTGAGCTATATCTGTGACTACTGACTCCCATCATGCTATTGCCTCCACCCCACTTCCCAGCATGCCCATGCTTCCTTCCTTTTGACTCTGCTTCCCTGTGGGGTGGGCTGCCTGTGCTGACAGGATGGCTGGGAGTGTTGTCCTGGCAGTTGTTTGGCTAAAAGTCCCAAGAGTGTCCCTGTGCTTCACACAACATAACCCAGGGTGGTGGTTCTTTGTGGGATCTTGAGTTAGGATGTGAGGCATTGCATTCTCCCAGGTGGGTTCTGTGGAGTTTGTGTTGAGGGGGGTGTGAGGGGAGGTGCTTGTGACTATGGTCAGTGCTGCAAGTCCTCCTTCCCAGCCAGCCAGCCAGCCAGATATCCCACCATGGAACGTGCTTCCATTGCAGGGAGTGGGAGTGGAAGTTGTCTCTCAGGATGTCAGTCAGTGGTGTCCTGCTGTTTGTTGGTGCACAGTTGCCAGCAGGGCCTTGTGCTCCCCACAGCAGTAGCCAGTGTCAGCCATCTTGTGAGTCCTTCTCCACTCCCTGTGATGTGAGCATGGTTCAGGGTGGTGTTGATGGGACAGTTGTGGGGGTGAGCTATGTCTGTGACTGTGACTCCCATCATGCTATTGCCTCCACCCCACTTCCCGGCATTCCCATACTTACTTGCTTTTGTGGGGAGTTCAGTGTGTGTGGGTGTGAGGGCAATGGCAAGATGGCTGACAGTGGTGTCCTGCTGTTGGTTGGTGTGCAGTTCCCAGCATGCCCTTGTGCTCCCCACAGCAGTAGCCAGTGTCAGCCATCTTGTGTGTCCTTCTCCACTCCCTGTGATGTGAGCATGGTTCAGGGTGGTGTTGATGGGCCAGTTGTGAGGCTGAGCAATATCTGTGACTACTACTCCCATCATGCTATTGCCTCCACCCCCTTCCCAGCATGCCCATGCTTCCTTCCTTTTGACTCTGCTTCCCTGTGGGGTGGGCTGCCTGTGCTGACAGGATGGCTGGGAGTGTTGTCCTGGCAGTTGTTTGGCTAAAAGTCCCAAGAGTGTCCCTGTGCTTCACACAACATAACCCAGGGTGGTGGTTCTTTGTGGGATCTTGAGTTAGGATGTGAGGCATTGCATTCTCCCAGGTGGGTTCTGTGGAGTTTGTGTTGAGGGGGTGTGAGGGAGGTGCTTGTGACTATGGTCAGTGCTGCAAGTCCTCCTTCCCAGCCAGCCAGCCAGATATCCCACCATGGAACGTGCTTCCATTGCAGGGAGTGGAAGTTGTCTCTCAGGATGTCAGTCAGTGGTGTCCTGCTGTTTGTTGGTGCACAGTTGCCAGCAGGGCCTTGTGCTCCCCACAGCAGTAGCCAGTGTCAGCCATCTTGTGAGTCCTTCTCCACTCCCTGTGATGTGAGCATGGTTCAGGGTGGTGTTGATGGGACAGTTGTGGGGGTGAGCTATGTCTGTGACTGTGACTCCCATCATGCTATTGCCTCCACCCCACTTCCCGGCATTCCCATACTTACTTGCTTTTGTGGGGAGTTCAGTGTGTGTGGGTGTGAGGGCAATGGCAAGATGGCTGACAGTGGTGTCCTGCTGTTGGTTGGTGTGCAGTTCCCAGCATGCCCTTGTGCTCCCCACAGCAGTAGCCAGTGTCAGCCATCTTGTGTGTCCTTCTCCACTCCCTGTGATGTGAGCATGGTTCAGGGTGGTGTTGATGGGCCAGTTGTGAGGCTGAGCAATATCTGTGACTACTACTCCCATCATGCTATTGCCTCCACCCCCCTTCCCAGCATGCCCATGCTTCCTTCCTTTTGACTCTGCTTCCCTGTGGGGTGGGCTGCCTGTGCTGACAGGATGGCTGGGAGTGTTGTCCTGGCAGTTGTTTGGCTAAAAGTCCCAAGAGTGTCCCTGTGCTTCACACAACATAACCCAGGGTGGTGGTTCTTTGTGGGATCTTGAGTTAGGATGTGAGGCATTGCATTCTCCCAGGTGGGTTCTGTGGAGTTTGTGTTGAGGGGGTGTGAGGGGAGGTGCTTGTGACTATGGTCAGTGCTGCAAGTCCTCCTTCCCAGCCAGCCAGCCAGATATCCCACCATGGAACGTGCTTCCATTGCAGGGAGTGGAAGTTGTCTCTCAGGATGTCAGTCAGTGGTGTCCTGCTGTTTGTTGGTGCACAGTTGCCAGCAGGGCCTTGTGCTCCCCACAGCAGTAGCCAGTGTCAGCCATCTTGTGAGTCCTTTTCCACTCCCTGTGATGTGCGCATGGTTCATGGTGGTGTTGATGGGACAGTTGTGGGGGGGCAATATGTGTGACTACGACTCCCATGATGCTATTGGCTACACTGACTTGCCCAGCATACACAGAATTCCTTTCTTTCAGTGGTCTTCACTGTGTGTTGGTGTTGTAGTGGTGGCTACATGTCTGGATGTGTTTGTTGGTTCTATTTGTGCCACTGCCTAGCTGTAGTTGTAGTTGTGTTTGTACATGTGATGGCACGGTTAAATGTAACTTTGAGATGGCATGTGTTGTGTTTATCTGACTGACATACACATTTTGGGATGATTCTGTTCTGGTTGCTGTGTAATTGCTATGAGTGCATGGTTTGACTCTCCCCTTGACAGTGATGTGTGTGTGTATTGTGGCAGAATATTGTGTACATTTGTTGTGTACTCACCAGGCTCTGGGATGTTCTCTAGTCCATATACGCTCACTGGCGGAAGGATGGCCCGCACCTTCTCCTCCCAGGGCCTGAGGTATACTGGCTTGGCAGGAGGGCCACTGCCGGTGTATTGGCTCAGGAGGTAGTCTTTCTTGAGCAGCTCCCGGACCCTCCTGCGCACGTCATACCACCTGTTCTGGATGTCGGTCTTTGTGCGCAGACATGGTGATTGTGCGTTCACCCTGTTGATGATCCTCTCCCACATCTTGGTTTTCTGGGAGATGGGGGTCTGTTGGACCAGTGTGCCAAACAGCTGTGGCTCTACCCTGAGGATCTCGTCTACCAGGACTTCCAATTCACAA
This sequence comes from Calotriton arnoldi, assembly GCA_963921515.1. Classification (NCBI taxonomy): domain Eukaryota; kingdom Metazoa; phylum Chordata; class Amphibia; order Caudata; family Salamandridae; genus Calotriton; species Calotriton arnoldi. The sequence goes on from CAWUFW010018505.1 coordinate 60,973, forward strand.
TCTAGGAACTTGTGATTCTTCTTGGGGGGCATGGTGATGGGTGGTGATGGTGAGTGATGTGTGTGTTGGTGTGCAGGTGAGGGTGTGTGGGTGTGTGTTTTGCTGGGTGTATGTGAGGTAGGTATTTGTTGGTGTGCTGATGGTGTGTGGCTTGTGTGAGGGATGAGCTGTGGGTGTGTGGTTGCTGTCTGTTGGGTGCTGGCAGTAGAATGGCATTTGCAAAGGATCATGGTTGGGATTTGTGTCCTTTATATGGGTGGAGTTGTGGGTGTGTCTTTGTTCTCTGTCCCCACCCCCCAGTATTTATTGGCTTTGTAATTGCTTGTTTGGCCTTTTTTTGTGTAATTTTTCCTTTGTACTGTCTGTGCATGTTGGAAACGTTCTTGTGACCGAGTCGGACCCTGCATTTGTCTCGTACGGTGTTCTCCGTTTCGTTCACGCTGTGTTTGTGCAGTTTTCTATGCTGCATACGCGTCAGTCGCGGTGTTTTGTGTTACTTCGGCTCGGTTTTGTATGCGTGTCGGTCGTACGGCTTGTCCTCCGTACGACTCGCTCGTGGTTTTCGCGCCTTGCATCGTACTTTGCGGTTTGGAGTTCGCGGGTACGTTTCGGTTGGATTTGTTCCGGGTGCGTGTCGGTCGGTTCGATTCGCGTGTTTTTCCGGCCGGATTGCTGTTTTCCGTGCGGCTCGGTCGTTCGGCTTGGGTTCGGTACGTGTCGGTCGGATTTTGCACGCTTTGCATCGTACTTGGCGTGTCGGGCGCCACAGGTACGTGTCGGTCGGAATAAATTCCGGCTCCGAGTCGGTCGGTGCTTTTTCCGGCCCGAATCGGAATCGACCCCTCTGTATGGTGCCTGTGGGCTGAACCACAATGCGGATGACACTGTTAATAACCAATGGCTAAAGGTGCTTACTGGTTCCCCAACTCTGTATGGTGCCTGTGGGCTGAATCACAATGCGGATGACACTGTTAATAACCAATGGCTGAAGGTGCTTACTGGTTCCCCAACTCTGTATGGTGCCTGTGGGCTGAACCACAATGCAGATGACACTGTTAACCAATGGCTGAAGGTGCTTACTGGTTCCCCAACTCTGTATGGTGCCTGTGGGCTGAACCACAATGCGGATCACACTGTTAATAACCAATGGCTGAAGGTGCTTACTGGTTCCCCAACTCTGTATGGTTCCTGTGGGCTGAACCATAAGGTGAATGACACTTCCCGAGATATTTTATGCAACCTAATACATTGCCCCGTTAAACTCTTGAACAAACGACCTTCCATCGGACACTATACATTCCTCCTATTTAATAAATAACAGCATTAACACTGCACATAATTAGCCCTCAACTGTCTACAAATCTCAACGTTTTGGCAGGAGACCATGTATTCTTTGCAACTAGTGATGTCCAGTTGGCTTCGCTAAATCAAACAAGGAGTACAAGTCTTAGAATTATTCGATTTATGAAATGAAAGTTCAGATTGAAATATTTTTCTAAAGAAAATTAACTATGCCGCCCACCATATAAATATTGATTCTAGAGCGCTGTGCCTCATCCAGTAAGTTAGAGCCTGACTTTCAAAAGTCTTCTTTATACCTTAATGCATTAGAAAAATTATTTCTGGGTAATGTGTGGTGTGCCTTACTTTTAGGCTGATTGCATCATTTTAAATTCTATACTGTTTGTAATATTTTTCGAGGACTGATAAAAATTTTGCTTCCCTTGATTTGGAAAAACGTTTGCATTTCAACTATCCACCTGCTGCGGAGTAACGCAAGGCAGCGATTTGCGCTACCTTGCGTTAGTCGAGATTTATCAAGCCACGGAGGGCCACACAAGGTGGCCTTGCGTGGCTCGATAAATCTCATCTAGGTTTTGCATCGCCCTTGCATCCCCTTGCGCGGCGCAAGGGCGACGCAAAACCTTGATAAATATGGGCCTTGATTTTTAACCCAGCCATTTCTGTTTCTGAAGGTTTGTCTCTCAGCTCTAAATTCTGAATTTCTTATCTGCTATTGGGAGCTGCAAAGAGCTCTTTAGAGGCCCATTTGAGCCTGTATATATGACTCGGAAAAGAAAAGAGAGAATGGACGTAGGGTGAGAACAGGAACTACCGACAGAACCTACTAGTTTGCTTTTTATTTGATGTGCAATTTTACGTGTTAATATGAAGATGTATTTTGCGTGTAGCTTTGCATCATCGAGGGTAGGAAACGGTACTTTGTGTGATGTAGTGATGAGGTTGAATAGCTAGACTGTAATCATGGCTTCCTCACTTAACACACTGTTTCATTATAAAAAAATCCTACATTTTGGATTATACTCCTGACTTTTATGGTATTTACAAAGAATCTACAGGGGCAGATTTCTAAAGGGAATTCTCACATGCAGAAAATTTGGACATGTGGAATTTTCACCTGGTGAGAAGTTCTGATTGAGTAAATGATGCGGAAAAATGCCACCATGAACAAGCATTTCTAGGGGGCCATTTCCAGGGTGGCAAACTACATAAATGGGTATGTGAAATGTGAATATCCACATAAGTATCTGGGTTTTTGCCTGCTCTTGCAGGCAGCAGCCCCCCACATGGGCCTGATTCATAAAGGTAATCTTAAACTTTTGTCTATACGTTTACTACTTTTCAAAATTCACAAACTATGTGCAGAGTTTTACGTCTTCACGCTCCCTATACGTATGTATGCTGAGTTCTCCGCACCAGAAAACTCCGCAGTCGGGGCAGGGAACTCCACATTCCTGAAGTAGAGGGAGTGTGGAGCCGTAAAACTACGCACTTAGGGGCTTATTTACAAGCCTTTTGTGCCGCCGGTGCGTCACTTTTTCCCATATTAAAAGTGACGCACCGGCGGTGCAAGGGGCTTGTTAATGAGGCCCTTAGTTTATGAATCCTAAAAAGCAGTAAAGTTGCATAAAAGTGTAAGTTTACCTTTGTAAATTAATCCCATAGAATCCACATTTTCACTCTTTTTTCTCCATTTACGCTTAAGGAAAATCTAGCATGGTGGCAGGATTTTCTGTTGTCATTACCAGTATCTCTCATTTAGACTGTTATCATTTCGAATGTATAGTGGCTACACTTTTACAGGACAGTATCAGCACTTTTTCCATGGGCAGTATCATGATTTCACTAGAGGTGTCTTCCTACAACTTCAAGGGCAAATAACCAGCCCTTGTCACCTGCTTGTAGTGCATTTAAAGGCACAGTACCAACATTTCTCATTACAGCCTTAGGTTTGTAATGGGAGAGTTCCGTCTCTACTCATCGAGCAGCTAATATCTTAGTGTATAACTACACACCGTTCAACAGGGTTCTAATATTTTTAATAGGGCAGTAAACAACACCTCTCAGGACTGCCCTGCTTAGGTATGTTGCTAAACAGAGTACTCTCCTGAAGAAATGGGCGTTGTATGGGTGGACCGAGCTTTGCACAGAATACCTCTTCATGATGAAGAGATGCTTCAGAGTTAGATATGGCTCTGCTGTGTGCACTTCCCAAAAAAATCAAAATGGCTGCACAGCTAAATCGGTCTACAATAGCACCTTCACCTGATGCACCTTCACTGGATAAAGCGACGCTGCAAAGTAGGATCTGACCAAGCCGGCTACTGCTGTGTAGAACATCTCTTCTGGATTTACAAGAGTTGCATGTGTCCATACCAGCCGCTTCTTTGTGGCTTCATCTAAATGCCCTCAAAACAGGAAGAGGCACAAGGATCTCCTAAAACACAGGATGAGGACAGCCTTGCTTAATATGATTTGTTTGTACTTGAACTTGTCCTAATGCACCGAACTGAACAACCTATTTTTACTTGGTATGTTTTTATCGAATTGTACTTATCCAAACATCATATATGTCAGATATCTATCTGTAGGACCCTACTAAACTGTCTTGAATTTGTTGCTCTGTACTGTGAAGCGCTCTGATACCCTATTCAGGGTCTTTTTTGCGCTATAGAAAACTCTAAACATAAAATAAACAGTGCAGGATAGTTTTTCTTTAGCTAGCGTATTAAAGTCAATTTTAGACATTGAAATATTAGTAATGAAGAGGTCCACTACCTCCAAATTAGATTACATTTCCATAACACTGCCACATGCAGACCAGTGTGCAGAACAGGTTATGAGAGGGGGGGCGGCCTAAGCTGCTATGGAATGGACTGCAGTCAATAGTTTCATGGTACTACCATGACCGATGGTGTTTCTACCTGCCGTGCCCTCTTGCAACATTTCTCTTTTATTCTACCCTAGATTAATCATTTTGGCCTAGAACAGCTAAATTACTGTATACATAGACTAAATATGAAGACTGGTAGAATTACTGGTACAAAGCAGTGAGGATAAAGTGAAAAAGGTGTGGGAGACATTGGGAAGAGTGAGAGCAAAATAACGAGAGAGAGAGGAGGAGAAAGTGAGAAGTAGAGCGAAGAAAGAAGAGAGGGTTCTAGAACATGATAGAGAAAGAAGGAAGGTGCGGGGAAAGCTTCACTATTGGTGACTTTGCACCGGCACAAATGTTTGATAACTCTTGCCCATAGTTTTCAACAATGTTACAAATCAAATGTGCTTGAAACACACTGTTTGCTATTAACAATCCCCCATAAATGTGCCTTTAAGTACCATTATATTTTGCTCATTATTGGTTGGGGATGCTTTAAAATTGACCGTTTTTCACAAGTGCCCATACTATTACTTGAAGTTGAATAACACCAATAATAAAAAACGCCAAAATGTGTTTTAAAACCACAACATATTGTAGTGTTATTCCTTACATGTTTCCGGTTAGTATCCAACCCAGTGGTGGTATTATAAGTTTTCATTACTAGCTGCCACACTCCTGGCTCCTCCCAAAGATGGCTGCAGCCTTCCCATAGCTTTAGGCTCCTGGCCCCTCCCAAAGATCAGGTCTCCTCCTCATGCTTCTGGAAACTGCGAGCCTTGAGGAAATTCCTCCCTTTTCTCCCTCTGGATTGCAGGAGGACTGTAGTTCATGCCTTGGTAACTTCTCGCCTGGACTACTCTAACAGTCTCTACTTAGGACTTCCAGCATATTTGATTCGCAGATTACAAATAGTTCAAAACGCTGCGGCCAGACTGATCTGCAAGGTGCCTTTCCGTGATTCATATTTCTCCCCATCTGCGGAGTCTTCACTGGCTGCCCGTCAGTAGGAGAATTGAATTTAAGGCACTCACTATGGCATACAGAGCCACCAGGGGTCGGGGCCCGGCATATCTGAGACTCAGATTGCAAAGTTACCAACACGACCGGGTCCTGAGATCCAATCACTTGAATTTGCTCACTACTCCCCGCTTTCGTAAGGCCAGGATAGGTGGCAGAGCATTTGCGGTTAGAACCGTGAAGCTCTGGAATACCATGCCTCTTTATCTTCGAATGACGGAACCTAAATCAGCCTTCAGGAAAGTTTTGAAGACTTGGCTTTTCAACCGTACTTAGCCATTTTTTCATGCCGCTGCTTGGATCTGTCGCCTTAGCGACGGGACACCTCCGTGGGAGGTAGCCGCGCGGTTTATACATTTCAAAATAAAAATAAAATAAATAAAGATGGTTGCAGCCTTCCCATAGCTTCAGGCTCCTGGCCCCTCCCAAAGATGGCTGCAGCTTTCCCATAGCTTCATTCTCCTGGCTCCTCCCAAACATGGCTGCAGCCTTCCCATAGCTTTAGTGAGTTTTCTAACTTTATCTCTATGTCGTGTAGAATCTAGCAGTTGATGGTAGCAGAGGAGGTGCTCTCTAGTGGGCTCCTAGACACATCAGCTAGAAAGGCAACTGTGAGGAATGCAATACTTGAACAGGTCTATATAGCTTCCATCTTGTTTTGAGGGGAGGTGAGAACTTTGGGATGGTGAAGGGCATCTTATAGAAAACATGAGGAATCATAGCATTTGTGTGTCTAAACAAAAAGACAATCCCAGTCAACCTGCCAGTTGCACAGAGGCACAGAAGTATGCCAAACAGTAGCACCATGTTGTACTGTAAAGTAACTGTTTGTTTCTGGAAAACAGAAAAAAAAAATGACCCTGGTGTGGTGGGAGTTCTTTTGCATTGTTGCTTGTTCTGGACCTTCATGCTTTTCCTTGCAGATTATACGTCAGAAGGAACACCCACAATAGGGCTGTCCTTCTGATGTCCATTGACCGATTGCCTTGTGGTGGACTGTCCATCAGTGAAACTTTCCCGATGGCAAAGCCTTGCCTCCAGAATCTTGAAGGCATATTTACAAGGAAGCCATCCTGGCTTAATGCCTCACTCCGCCACTTCAGATAGCAGGGCTGCACCATATTGACAAGAATATGGTGCAGCCTTGTGTTTCCCCCTGCGCTGGCGCTACACTTAGCAGCCTAACGCCAATGCAGCACCCTTGCACCATAGTGCAAGGGTGTCTGCATGCAGGGGAAGATTGTTCATGTGCAGGAAGGTCCCCCTTCCTGCACATAAACAATCTTTAAATGCTGTTTTGTAACTTCTATGTGTGCTGCTTAATGCAGCACACGTAGACAGGGGCGGTGCGTCCATTGTGGCGTTGGGGCGTAGCCCCCCCGCCCGCAGCTCCCTCGGCGTCTTTGAACCTAAGTAAACTGAATCAGTTTACTTCAGTTCAAAGAGTCAGGGAGAACTGACAATCATGTCAGTCAGCATGACGTCGGACCGCCCACCCCCTTCAGAGTCTGAAGGGGGTGGGCGGTCCTGCGTCATGTTGACTGACATGATTGTCAGAGGGACCAGGAGCAGCAGGCAGCACTGCAGCACAAGTGCGCATGAGTGGGCAAGGGCACCGAATTTTCGCGCCGTGCCCAGTCATGCGCACTTGTGTGTGCACTGGCTTATGCAGATGCCCATCAGGAGAGCGAGGGCTGAGCAAAGGCTCAAACCTCGGTCTCCTAATGGGCAGGCGGGCGAGAGGTAACCGTGCCCTAAGCCAAACCTGGCGCTGCCAGCAGCGCCAGGATTGGCTGAGAGAGGGGCTGTAGGGCCAAACGGAGTCGGACCCGAGGCGGCGCGGACGGCGGACCTCCTCAGGTAGGATTTTCTTTTTTAATTTAAAAAAAATCCCCCGGCACCCCCCCCCCCCGAGCCGCGTCTGACGAGGGTCTATGTGGTATCGTGAAATGTGATGATGGAACCTGTGTAATGCAAACTAAAGGTCAGTTCCTCCAGCGCCTCAAGAAGACCCTCACAGGCGATTGGCTGTTATTTATAACTGTTGGTTGATTGATTTGAACCCTGGCTCTGGAGGGTCTGTGGACGGCAGTCGCTGGGCGGGGTCTGTTTAATTACCTACTGGCTGGCTGGGACCGCGGTAAACACTTCGGCTGGCCCTCCGCGTGCAGGGGGCACCCTGGGCCCGGAACAGGCTGGCAGTGTCTGCCGGTGGCATCGGCTGCGTCACGCGCGCCACTTGTCATCACCGGTAACTGGGTTTGTTGTTTTAAAGATACCGCTGATATTTCAAGATGTAAACTGAGCAGTTCGTGAGATCAGTACCACCACGCTGCCTGAAAGGTACAAAGCATTTTACTTTCTGTGCCATGTGCTTTTGGATGCTGCCGACAACTCTCACACATTTAAAAATTGAAATTCTTAAGTCGCCAAAATAGCACACATGATCCGGCCAGTGCTACAGCCAAATTTAAATATCGCCGAACTTAAGAGACCTCTTTTTTCCAGCTCTGTTCTGGTATTAGCGTGAAATTAGGTGTCGCTTCTTAGAGAAGGCCATCCTACCAGGTCAGATGTGGCACGCAAGGCTCTTACTTATTTATACTTTGCAGTTTTATTTATCTGAGCATCAGTTACATAACACACGGTCATATTTATTTCTTAAGGACAGGGAGATTAGGTGCTTTGCCCAGAATCACAGGATGTTGAGCCGACTCCGGGACTACAAGCTTGGTTCTCCAGGCCCAAAGTCGGCAGCTCTGGCCCTAAAGTCACTTCCTCTCTCACTGCAGAAGCTGTGTTTACACAGTGTCTAAGGCTTTTTTTCTTTTTGCAGCGTCTAAGCTCCCATAAGGTTCGTGAATAATTCATTTAGGATGCAGCACCGCCGTGGGCGCCAGGCGAGATTGGGGAGCCGGGAGGGGCTGGCCGCGCGATGTGTTGGCAACCCCGAACTTGGTAGCTCGATCACAAACCGGGAAACAAACGTGTCAGTGGCAAACTTCCCTGATGATGAAGAGGAAGGGACCACACTTTTCAGCTGATAATCAGTTAGAATGAGCTGTGCTGCACAGGCCTGATGACCTGTCTGTGGCCAGCTCCCTGCATTTGAAAGCAATGGTTGCAGTAACATGAATAAAGTCGATGCCCACACAACAAATTTAGTGGGAGGCGCCTAAAAGATCACCTAGGCTTGGCACTTCATTTGGATACAAAGACCTGGCTTGAGTGGACCCCTGAGAGGTAGTGGCCCTGTGTACCACTGGAGCTCCAATGGCCTGATACAGGGTCCCATGAGAGGTAGTGGCACCCTATAGCACGGGAGTTCAATGGCCTGTTACACCCCTGGTGTATGACCTGAGAACCCTATAAGATCAGTCAACAAATCCTGGCTTTTGCCCACTGAGGTCCCCTTTGCTGCATTAACAGTGTGTGCATAATGGAGTGCCCCTGGGGTGTGTGTGTGTGTCCTGAGATCCCAGAGTCTCCCATATTCTGTATATGCTACAAAGCTTTTTTAACGTCTTTTTCACTCCCCTCGAGGGTTCCCTGATGCATTCATAAGGAATTTTGCAGGGTGTTCTGGTCATCCTGCCGGTGTTTGGGGGCTCTGTAATTGTATATTGTGTTTCGGGGTCCCAGTGATGTCTTCATTCTGAATTCATGTTGTTGCATTGGGGTTCCCTTGGCCCTGCTATTCATACAAGGTCTGGATGAGGGTCCCGTGAGGAGAGGCTCCCCCTGTTGTATTACGTGTTAATCTGATTCCCTGGTACCGCACCTGCCTTCTTTATAACGTGTACATTGGGGCCCATGGGGTTCTGTTCTGCGTGGATAAGAGTCCTCATGGGCCTCTCTTGGTGTATTCATACTTTGTGTTTTGGGGTTCCGCTCGGGCCTTGCTTACTGTGCTGTACTGTATGGACTGTGGCTCAGGGGTGACTGTCTCCTGCTGTATTGGTTCTGTATGTAGATTGGGTTTTCCTCAGGTAGTCCTTCCTTCCTTTTGTATTTAGGAGTGCATGCCGGGGTCCCTCGAGGCCTCTCCCGCTATATTCACTCTGCCTTCCATATTCTATGTGCTCTCTTCACCCTGCGTCTGCTGAAGGCTTAAGGTGGGAGACAGATGGGAGGGCGGCAGGCATGACGCAGGAAGAAGGAGGGCTAGCAGAAAACTGGGCATGGCGGTGCCAGTCACTTGGCCATTGGTCAAGCAGCTCGGGCATCAGGGGGCATAAGTCATATGAAAGAAGTGGAGTGTGTGGTAATTTATCCCTCGGACTTTCTCCGCCTCTTAATTGCTTCCTGTGACCTTCCACTCCCTCCCAAGCCCTCTCGTGCACCAGCTCTCACAAGTTCTCTCTCCGGGACTAGTTGCACAGTGGTTTGGTTGTGACTTGTTATTTTCTGTGCTTTGCTTTGCGTACACAGTGATGCGACATTGCCAGGTGGTTGCTTCCCTTTGCAGTATGAGGGAAGGGACAGATGCTCTACCAAGAGATGTTCGCAGGCCTTCTACTATGTACATTCCGAGGGCAGCAAACAGATAGATGATGCTCACCATGTGTCGCTATTTTTTTATGTTGGTGATAGACTCGGCTGTATGTAATGATTTGCACAGCACATCTGTTCTTTATCGTCTCTGAAAGGCGCCTGGACCCATACTGTGTGTTAAACAAAGATGGCCCTACTGAGGGTGTGAACAGATGTCTCTATCGTAACGTTGAAGAAGCCCACAACTTTTGTGTTTGCGACCATATTGTGTCAGTTGTGCCTCGTAAAGGGTTCTAGGCGCCAAGTTAATCCACCGCCCTCTGGCATTTAAACATCAGGTGCGATCTGGCAATATTTCTCACCTGGTATATGTGTTTCCTTTGCGGAGAAGTCCAGTAGTGCCGTAGAAGGGGCCTTCTTTTGGAAAACCAAGTGTAGAAATGTTCCAAGACTGTGAATATTCATTCACTCGTTGGTGCATTCCATAGATGCCATCTGTATTGCTACAGCTCTCCTTTTACTTGTCGAATCCGAGTGCTTCAAAGCACTTGCTGTATACATTTTGTTTGCAATGGATGATTGTGAAGGGGTATGCACATTCGATTGATGCAGGTGTATCAAGAGATCAACACGCTGTGCAGTATCCAGCTTGATCGCACCTATGAAACTTGCCATATTGGCGCAGGGTCTTGACTTTGTTTTCTGTGACAAATCTTTTCCCAGCAATTATGGGATGTGTTTCAGAGTGGAGAGTTCTACCTTCTTGTAACAAACCATTCTACCAATAATATAAAACACTGTGGTATAGATTGATGTGACTCGTGCTGCACTAGTTGTTGGAAGAGACGGGCACTAAGGAAACGACAGGGATAAGAAAACAGCCGGAGCAGATGCGGGAGAGAGACAAGCAGCAAAGAGAGCGAGAGATAATAGAGGAGGAGGGAGTTGGAAGAGACCTAAGAGACACAGAAAAGACCGGGAGTGAGGCAGTGACAGGGGAAACAGAGGGAGTGACCGAGAAGCTGCAAGACCGAGCGAGAGAGAAATGAGAGAGGAAATTGGACAGAGAAAGAGACAGCGGAATAGAGATAAGAGCTGAAAGAGCAGGGAAGAGACAGTCAGTCAAGGAATTAACTTGAGTGCAGAGAGAGTAAGACAGAGAAAGAGACAGGCACAGACAGACTGGTTGCCGTGACAGGGGAGAGCAGAGGAATGAGCATGAGGCTTTGAATAGAGGGAGGAGACAGTTGGAATCATACTACAGTCACAGATCCGAGGCAAGGAGGGAGACATGGGCAGGAGAGAGACTGCCAGGGAGAGAGAGACAGTGCACAGACAAGCTGAAGGGAAGGGTAGTGAAACATGGAAGGAGAAGGGGGCATTTCTATTTACTTTTCGAGTTTATGAGCGGTTTCAGGCGCGCACACTGAATATGGTCCCCAGAGTATCAATAGGGCACATTATCAAGGATAAAACATCAAAAAAATATAGACAGGTGTGAGTCTAGATTTTCTACACCTAACACCACATATTGTATTAATTGTATTTATATAGTGACTCTACAATAGTCTACAGTGATGAGTACATATCACAAGAATTACCACTTGCTATTGTTTAATATGCTAAACTGAGGGAGACATTAAATGTACTGTGTTCTGCTATAGGTGATGAACTTGCCACAGAGAATTTTATGGCGTTCCGGAGCATGAGTTGTGTTTGAGTGTTGCTTCCTTCTTTATTCCTTTTTGTTTCCTTTGGCTCTCATTCATAGTATATGTACAATTGCTAAGTGCTTGTATTCATAAACCTTCTACTCTATTTAAAGGTATTTTCTGTATTCCTGGTATGAATGGCTCCAAACTAAATGGCCAAGAATGAGTTCTGGTGTTGGAATATGCAGAAGGGTTCAGGTTTGTGCAGTAGAATGTGATGAGTTTTCAACTTCCAGAGAAAATATAGAGAGGACATGAGATGAGAGAACTCTCTTAAGGGCATACTTTTTGAGGAGGCCCTCTGCTTTTGATTGCAGTGGCTCAGTTTATTTGGTGATTCACAATTCCAATCATGGGTAAAACATGGCTTGTTGAACATAGATGAGATGTACTTGCAAATTGTTTGATTGCATATTGCATTTCAGGTTTTCAATTTGACCAATCCTTTGACTTCTTACCAACGAAATATGAGTGTCTTCCTGGTCGAGGACCACACTGCTTTTCTCTTATCTGTCTTGTATCAAGACCCTGCTGGACTATGGGGTGAAAGAAAGCTTGAATAAGCAGCTACCTATGTTATATGACATCTCTTTATTAATGTAATAACTGCACTTTCACAATTGCTTTATTAACCATCCTGCTTTCTCAAATTTGCTTGAAAATGCACCATTTGTCCACTCTTTTTCAAAATTTTCTCGGGGGAGAACCCCCGAACCCCCTTAGGTTGTTCAGGCTCGCTCGCTACGCTCGCTCGCTGCGGTGCAGTATGCCAATAATTTTACGCCCCACCACTTTCAAATCTCACCAGCCACCACTGCACGTAGAAGTTGCAAAATGGCATTTTTAAAAGATGATTGTTTATGTGCAGGAAGGAGGACCTTCCTGTACATAAAAAATCATTGGCCTTTTGCTGTTCATGTGTGCTGCACAACGCAGCACACATGAAAACAGCAAAAACGAGGAGAAATGAAAAATTTCTCCTCGTTGCGCCAGGGTAAGACCAGGTTTTCCCTGGTCTTAATTCTGGCGCTGGCTCCTATTTACGCCTCCCTAGTATATAGGGGCCAGCCTCAGAATCAATGGGTGTTGGGGTAGAACGCCCACAGCAACACCCATTGCCCACAACGAACAGCCATCACATCGCATGCGTTACAACGCATGCGATTACAACGCGGTCGTTACAACAACTGCATTGTTACATCGCAGTACCATTACAACGCAAATCGTTACAACGACTTGCTCTAGGGGCCTCTCTAAAATAAGGAATAGTATAATTTACGATTCCAACACCTTCCCTACTGTTGCACACACTGGAGTTGGAATAGTAAATTATACTATTTCTAAGTCCAGCGCGCCCCCTAGAGCAAGTCGTTGTAACGACTTGCGTTGTAATGGTACTGCGATGTAACAACGTGGTCGTTGTAACAACCGCGTTGTAATCGCATGCATTGTAAACGCATGCGATGTAAACGACTATATTCATTGCCCACCACTTTCACACCAAGCATAGCGTGAAAGGGGGCCTTATTTACAAGGCAGCGTTAAGCCACGTTAAGTGGCTTAACGCTGCCTTGTAAATAAGGCGAAGCCTCTATCGCCACAGGAACGTCGTAAAAAGTGACGTTCCCTTGGTGATAGGGGCTTGTAAATATGCCCCTTGGTGTTTTCCCATGTCGAATGAGGGGGGGAAACTGTGAAATTGGCAGGGAGGGAGCCATGCCAATTTATGATGGGCTCCCACAAGGTCAAATTCTGTGTGTGAGACACTGGCCTCAACCTACTTGTGAATTTTCTAAGCAGATGCATCAGATTTAGTCGAAATCAGGAGTAAAGAGCAGAGAAACCATCAAGCACCGTGAAAGTATAACAATTACCTTACCATTTGAAAAAAGGTGTACCAAATATGGTGAATGATGGTGTTAAAGGAGCATATAATGTGGAGAAAAACATATCCTCTTCTCCTAGTCCTGCATCTCTAACAGCCACTCAATAATAGACATTCCCGAATGTTACTTTGTCTGATGATGCCCACAGGGGCTTTGAGATGTACTTTGACAACATTCACTGGATGTCTTTTTAAGTTAGTAAAAGTGACGTATCATTTAACTTTGTTTGAGGATTTGGTTAATGTTAATGCAAAAAATATGGATATATTAACTGTACTTCATACAAATTTGCTATTGTTAAATGATGTTGAATATATGTTGTGTCGATTTCTTTTTCTCAGGTTAGTCGGCCATAACAGTGGGGACGCCAAAATGACAGCCAGGCCGATTGTGCACAGACCAACAGGATCCAGAGATTGATTGAACCTGTTGAATCTATTCTGTTGCTTTCCTCTGTCTGCGAAGCCTCAGCATCACTTCCAAGGCATGAATGATGTCTTTGCATGAAGACGTGCTCTATTCAACTATTAAAAAAGGCAGAACACTAAATATTGTGCTGAGTACTTAATTCTCTGTCTTTACAAATATATGTAAATAAAATAAACTGAGCCTGTCTGTGACAATATGGATAAACTTTGTACTAAAGAACATTTCCTTATTTGAGAATAGATCTTGAAACATGTTGTTTACCACAGAAATTATTTTGTCAAACTATGGAAATTCCTCCCTCCAAAGATGGCTGCGGTTTTCCCCTAACTTTTGGCTTGATTTAGAATTTGGGGGGAGGGAGGGGAAGGGATTACTCCGTCACAAACATGACGAACATCTCATCTGCCTCATTAGAAGTTCATTATATGCTATGGCACTTGCAATGAGGTAGATAGGATATCTTTAATGTGTGTGACGGAGTACCCATTGGCCAAATTCTAAATAAAGCCCTAAGGGGCAGATTTACAAGCCCCTTGCGTCATTTTTGCGTAGCGGTTGCGTCACGTTTTGTGACGCAGCAGCGGCGTAAAAATGCAGCCCATTTACAACGTGACACATCTAGGGAGATGCGTCACATTGTAAAGCGCTGCATCACATCATACCTGCATCAGGTATAATGTATGCAGGGTGGGCGTTCCCACGCAAAAAAGCCTCGTAGAAGTGACGCAGTGAAATCTACAAGATTTCACTGCGCCACTTCTAGGAAGCCACTGCATCAAAACCTTACTCCTGCTTGGAGTAGGCGTAAGGAGTGACGCAGCACAATGATGATAGGCCTCCCCATGCATTGCTGGAGTTGCGTGGTGCTTGCGACACGACTCCAGCAATGCGTGACTTTTGCGCCAACAGATGCGTCACAATTTCTGATGCATCTGTCAATCCTTGCGCCATGGTGCTCTGTATTGTAAATACGGCGCATCCATGGTGGCGCAAGGGTTTCTCAGGGTGGCGCAGGGAAAGTGACGCATCTCTACAGATGTGTTACTTTCTTGTAAATCTGCCCCTAAGTCTTTGAAAGACAGCCATATCATATGAAGGCAATTTTTCATGGGCTTCTCTGCGCACTCGGGAGGGAGGAGTTGCAAGTCATAAAGTGCTTCAGCCGCTCTAGTTGCCCTCCATCTTGTTTTCAGGAGCAGGAGATGGTGGTTGTAGGAGGCAGAATGGCTTCCAACAGAAAAGACAAGGAACCCTAGTCATTGCACATCAATACTATTACTAAGCAATAACACATAAAACTAGCCTATCTCACAGCCCTTTGAATGGGCATCGGCAGAAAGCCCTTTTTTAGGTCGAGCCTCGAGTAGCGCGCAAACGCTGCTCTGCGAGACTTTAAGTTAGGGGCTTCTGAATGACCAGACGCTCGTGCGTCATGGCCTTTTCCCTGCGGTTACCCGCACGCCAGACATCTGTTTCCAATTATCGTGCCCAGACGCGGGCGCGATAATTGGAAACACATGCCGGCCGTGCGGGTAATCGCAGGCAAAAGGCCATAACGCACGAGCGTCTGGTCAGCTCAGCAGGCAGCCGCGCTCGCTCGTCCCCGCTCCTCTCTTGTTTCAGGAGTTGCTGTATAGGAGGCTGTATGACTGAGATGGAGCTCACAATGCCCTGTTCTGTGGGAGCACCCTTCAACACCTGCACAAGTCCATGATAAAAGTGGTGCCATTGCTGCCAACAGCTGAGACGCAGTTGGATGATGTCCGGGTACTCGAAGCACTTGATGCAGAAGCATTTTAATGTTTGAGTCACCTTAGCCGATTCTGCTAGCCATAGGCATTGAGATACTCACCAACAAGCCTCGACGCCGAGGCGCTGCTGTATGCCTCCAGACACTAGACTCAAGTTCCAGAGTGTTAGTGTCAAAAAGTTGAGAAGCATAAGAAAGGCGACCCAATGCCCGACACCTTCGTGAGAAAGAGGAAGCAGTTCTGCCTCCAGCAGAAGTGCCTCGAAGGTCAGCATTGCCTGTTCCTTCATCATGGAGGTTGATCGAGGTTGCCCCTGTCACCGATTTCATGTGAAAGTTCGCAGTAGAAACGACAGCTGACAAAAAGACGCAAGAGAAAGGCTGTTTGAGAAATGAGCATTGTAATAAAATCGCGGAGTCCAGAAGATATTTATTTTACACGTTGTCTCCTTTTAAAATTCATGTAGTTGCGGAAACACTTATTCTAACATTAACACTTTTTGAGGGCCTGAATTAATTTACTTTTACTGCGCCCCATAGTCCCCAAATCTAAACCTTAATCTCCCCAAGATGTTATTTAAACATACACAACTTGAGAAAGAATCCAAAGCTTAAAATGCACCTGACAAAACAACCAATCATATTGTTTTTCAGAGGTTACTGTGTGAATACAAAACTCTTTATAGTCTTAAAATATAAAGAAAATAATCTTTCTTTATGCATGGAACTTGTTGTGTATCTTCTAAACGTCAACCAAGCTGCAAACTACCCCAGAACACTAATTGCATTGATTTAAAGCTAGTTATGTGTGCAGATTGTTTTTCCTGCACAGCTACATTGTCCTTTTACATTTTAAAATACATTTACTGCAAACAGTCATAACTCCTTTTAGTTTAGGGTACAAAAATGTTTTAGCCACTTTTGTTTTTGAATTGAAAGTCATTTTTCTGTAACCCCACAACGTATCTTGTCATCAGTGCCCATAAATAGACTTTCCAGTCACTCTGACATTTGACGTCCAGACATGAATTCCAATTAGTGATTATACTTGCCACAGGCATTTGAAGTGATGTAGACTAGTATCTCTCCATTGGATGATGTTGTGGCATGGTATGAAGTGATTAGCAAGCTGGCCTGAAAGCTCTGTATTCATACTGAAGGGGTTGTATGATGCAATCACAAATTCCCCAACCCTGCATGCCTAAACAATGTGGTCTGAATAACGACTGCGTCTTAACCACGCATTCCTCTACCACGTATGCCTTTACCACGAATTTTTGGTAAAGGGGCATGTGGGCTAAGGTCGCCACCACCCTCCCCAGCACCCTAAGGTACAAACTCCCCTCCCGGCCTGAGGTGCAAATACCCCTACCCCTCCCAACTCCAACGCTGTGCCCTCCCCATGCCCTGATACCTAAAACCCTGTCCCTTAACCCTGTCCCTTAACCCTGTCCCTTAACCTGACCCTGACCAGCCCTGACCCCCCCCTAAAAACTGCCCCGCCTCCCCTAAGCCCTAAAAACTACCTTGACCACCCATTCCCCTCCCCCTGCCCTGAGGCCTAATACCCTAACCCTAATTAAACAAGCATTGGCATAGCCAATAGGTCTCGCTTTGACACCTTATAAGTATTTAGTTATGCAGCACAATATCCTTGGGGCAACAACATTAACTGTTGCATGGCTAAACACTTATAAGGTCCCAAAGGCGAGACCTATTGGCTATGTCAATGCTTGTTTTTTTTAGAGATAAGCCTCTCTCCAGACAGACCTAAAAGATTGCAAGATCCCTATGGAATGCGTTAAACTAAGATGGGTTCAATTGACATCTCTAGAAGTTATTAGAAAAGACCTCAAATGGAAAAAAGGAACCCCCAGGAGTAAGTTCCGGCGGCAGGGTAGGTCGCAGGCTTGGCGTGGTCACACGCGGGACCCACAACGGTGTCCATTTTATGACCGCCGGTACTGTTGCTAGCAACTCTAGACAGCAGGATAGGTCACTGACCTGAACACGTGGTACGTAGATGTCACTTGACCACGTAGTGTAGATAGTATTTCACTCTGATCCTGAGGAAGTGCCCAGATCCCCTGACATTAGAGGCACGAAACATGTCGGTCATTTGAGAGTAGGGCTATATGACTAGACACATTACATCTAGTGCTCTGCCCCTCTCTATATATTTTTAATCAGGCGGTTTACCTTATGAATTAAATAATGGTTAGGACTAACTGACCTGTTTTAATTCACTTTCCTTTTACATCTACACACACTAGGCCACTCACCCCCACTGCACCCACCGGCAGGAACAGAAGATCCCCGCTAAAGAGCCCCGGTTCGGGAGCCCGTCCGGTATTGCAGCGCCGACCGGACGAGGGGCAGGCTCATATGATGAAGCATGACACCTAGCTTGCTGGGTGTGTGAGAGCCCTAGTTCCGTAAAGGGTTTCCCCCTTTCTTGCCTTTATCCTTGACTAGGCATGTAGCTACCTTTCACCACCCACACCTCACAGTATCTCCTCTCCTTGTCGCTTGCTTCTGAGGAACTCCATACTTTCTTTGCATATAAGATAGAAATCACACATTTTAAAAATAGGGCGAGAAAGGAACGTACACCAATTAGCCCCGATTTCTGTTAATTTGCGAAAACATGACTAGCTCCCAGTGAAGAATTGTCTGTTATTGAAGGTGCTCTTTTCTCTTTCCAAATAATTTGTGTGCCTACAGGCTGTCTTTGCACCTTATCTCTGCCTCTCCAACTGGTGGCAAAGACCTCCTGCGCCCGAGGTGCAGGAAAATGTTTTTCTGAACAAGTCGGCAAAACTTAGGAAGGTGCTCTTCGAAACCAGAGTATTTTAATGTCCTGTTAAATTTGTTTTGTAAACCAATATTTCCTGCTTAACCTTTTCTGTGGTCAACTAGTATGTGTGAGTGTGTCAGTAGCACCAGAACATCCAGTGGGTAGCAGTGCCCTTGATAAAATCCCTACTCAATCATGCATTCATTCATTGCTACACTCCACCGTTAGGATCAGTCACTCCATAAAAAGACTGCCTGCCCCACCTTCGGCACACAACTTCCTTTACCAAGCAAGCACAGCATCTTCTATTTCGGTGTCTATTTTGGATTAAGTATCTTCTTACATGGTAGCTCAGCTTCTTGTACTTTGGGTTACTATTTATCGAGTGTACCTTATCTGCAGTTCAATACCATCCCACGGCTTGTGCTTACTCTTTTTGAAAGAAGGGTTTGTTTCAAGTTAGCTGTCCTTCGACTCGGCTGCCGAGGACACGTGTCTGAATTGACCATTTCAAACTCATAATTGACAGTTTAATCTCTTTTTTCAAACAAACTGACCGTTTCTCACCTTTTCCTCGATCAAATGTCTGTTTTAAAAATTGGTTATTAATGCATTATTTCACTCTGCATTTTAGCTCTTTTTCAGACTCATCCGCACTTTATCTTTCCAGTCTATCTTCACTCAGATTCCCCTTGGTCTTTCTAACTCATTGAACCTTTCTCTTTTCTGAGCTAAACACAATGGCACCTGTCAATCCTGCTCCCGAGGTTTATGTGGGTTTGAGGACGAGAGCCCTATGACATCTGTAGACACTGGGGTGAATGTTTGACATTGATCAGCATTCTGTCCATCAATTGTTCTTTTTGCATCTGCAGGCACCGCCACTATGTCAGCTGGGACATAGGAGGCACTGCATAACTGCAGGGGGCGTGAAACCATTATTTTGTTATGCACGAGGGCCAGGCAAGGTGTGAAAGCACAGCCTCTGCACTTGTCTTGGATATGCCGATGGGTTTGATTCTTCAAACAAGCATTGGCAATACCAATTAGCCTGGTTTTAATGTGTGGCACTTTGCAGGCACAAAGGCACACCTCTCACCCTGCACTCTCATGGACAAGGTCTATTAAATCTAGAGTCATGCAAATAGGTGTAAAGACCAAGAAAGGGTGCCTGCCTGCTCTGTTTCAATGAAACGTGGGCACAACCAAAAGAGCTTGAGAAGAGGAATATTGCTTATGAAAGGCCACGTGGAGCTGAGATACCCAGGAGAAGTGCCAGCCAATGACTTGCACACTAAGCAAATTGTGTAAAACAACATCTGTTTATTCACTTGTAGTGAGAGAAGGAAGTCCAACTGAGATTTAACAGCAGCACAACCAGGTAAAGTAAGTAACAGATGTGGTGGATGAGTGGACTAAGTGCCAGTGAGTACCAAACATAGGTCCAGGTCTAAGGATGATTTCCTAAATGCAGCAACTCCTTTTAAACTACATTCCTCTTCAAAAGGTGATTTGATCCAACATGTGACTAACGAAAGACAAGTTTAAGATGGGAATCAGACTTACCTCCACTCAGTTGTATTAAGAACTGAATATCAACAGCATAGTTGAAAATATCAATTAAAAAAGCAAGCATTTGCAATGTAATAGGTCTCTCATTTGTGTGAGTTGGAGCTATTTGTGTTGTAAATGATAATGTTGTTTATTTATGTGTTTTGTTTTGTAGTGTAGTATATGTATGTGGTGTGTAATGTATTTATGTGTGTAGTTTTGAAATTGTAAGTTGTTTATATGTTCGTAGTTGAATTGTCTGTTGTTTATTGTATTTGTATGATAGAATTATGTGTTTTGTGAGTAGATAGTGGTGAAAGTTGTTTAGTTTAGATATAAAGGAATAATGCGAGGGTTAGTTATTTTTTGATGTCGCTGTTATTGATATTGAGAAAGAGGAGTATAAATAGTGTGTGAGAGAGAGAAAGAAGAGTAGAGGGGTTATAGTTGTTTAAAGAGTGTTGTGCATGTATGTGTGAGAGAGAGTGAGTGAGAAAAAGAGAGGAAGCTAAAATAGAGAGAAGATAGATAAATTATAAAGAGATAAGATGGGGAGAGGTTGTGGACTTACGGCCAGAGCTGCCGACTTTGGAGCTGGGGAACCAGGTTCGAGCCTCGGCATCTGCTCAGCTTCCTGTGATTCTGGGCAAATCACTAAATCTTCCCGTGACTACCAAAAAATGAATGTGTCCTTGTGTAATATAACTGGTGCTCATGTAAAGTGCTCCAATACCTTCGGGTCAAGTTCCCGCAATATAAATCTGTAAAAAAAAAAAAAAAGTGAGAAAGACAGCTGCGTGCATGTATGCATGAGAGAGTGTGGGAAGGAGAGGGAGGTAGAACGGAGAGAAGAGAGATAAATTGTAAAGAGAGATTTGAGAAAGATACAGCTGCATGTATGTATGTGGGAGAGGGAGCTACAACGGAGAGAAGAGAGATACATTGTAAAGAGACAAGTGGGAAAGAGACAGCTGTGTGCATGTATGTGTGTATGTGAGAGAGAGAAGGAGAGGGAGCCAGAACAGAGAGATAAATTGTAAAGAGACAAGTGAGAAAGAGACAGGTGCATGTATGTGAGAGCGAGTGAGAGAAGGAGAGAGAGCTAGAATGGGGAGAAGAGAGATAAATTGTAAAGAGACAAGTGAGAAAGAGACAGCTGTGTGCATGTATGTGTGGGAGAGAAAGAGGGGGAGCTATAATGGAGAGAAGAGAGATACATTTTAAAGAGAAGTGTGAAAGAGAACGCTGTGTGTATGTATGTGTGCGAAACAGAATATTTTTTAATATGTCGGTGCCCAATAATTTCTATTGGGTCTTTTTGAAGCTGCTTAAGTAATACTTTTGAAGAGTTTGCACTTGCTGCAGGTGAAAGCAGCTTTTGCATTTGAGGTCCAGTGAAAGGTGACATATTAAATGTTTTTGGTACCGAAATGAGGTGTGCTCCCCCTATTTGGGAGTGTGTCCCTGAGGTTAGGAGCTATAGTTTAAATGTTTAATTGTAAATAAAAGTGGAATTTGCAGGGTGTGTGAGTATGAAAGAGGGGGGTGATATACTTATGGGAGTTAAAAAATGTAAATGGCAGTAATATAGGTATGATGTGCCACTTGCGCTTGGGGGTAGTGGCAGGCTGTATGGAGGTAAGCGTTTCAATATATATACTGGGTGTAGGTGAAAGTTATACATTTTACTAAAGTATAGTGTATGTGAGTGCTGCAAAAAGTGCACAGGAATATTGAAGCTACGTGTTTGCGGCTGTGCACAAACGCGAGTTCCATCCCAAAATTAAATCAACACCACTTTGTTTAAATGAGCTTTTAATTATAAAAATGACTAAAGTTGCCTTTAGGCTGCTCTAACAGTATAAGTGAATTTAAAGGCATTCACACTTGCTTAAAAGCAAGGCAAAAGCGTGCCTTAAAGTCTGCAGTAGTGTGAAACATTAGCATGTTTTGTAGACGTTTTGTGAAAGAAAACAGGGATGGGATAATAAAGCGCTAATAATGCTTGTAGTAAAGATGGTTATCTTTCTGTCTGCAGTATCTGTGGGATACATACGACCTAAATTACCAAAAACAGCAGGATGTCAAAGTTCACAAACAAACTGTAGATCACAGCTGAAGCTGCCAAGGCATGTAGATAGAAGGTTACAGATACAGCAGAGAACGTTAAAAAAAAGTTATGAAAACTCAACCAAATAATACGGCATTGTTTACAATTTCCACAATAAATTAATATTAAAAAACAATGGGGCTGATTACGATGATGGTGGGACCGCCACCGACAGCCCATCGGTGGCGGTCCCACCACCATCGTAACCATGTTTACCGCCCGCCATATTACAATGGCGGGCCGATGGTTGGCGGTCTGAAAGACCGACCGCCATGCATCCAACGGGCTCCTTGATCCCTCCGGTGCGTCGGAGGGAGTTGTATTCCCTACAATGGTGGCGGTGCCTGCCAGGCACCACCGTAGGGATTACAATATCCCTTTCTTCCTGCCGTTTCATGGCGGCTAACCTGCCATGAAAAGGCTGTCAGAAAGGGACTTTGGGGGCTCGTTGCAGGCCCCACTTTTCCCTTGGCCCTCAGCTGTGGGTTTTGGGGGGCACCTATGGTGCCCCGCTACATACCCCTGCACCATGTGCAAGGCACCGCATGGTGCCTGCCACATAGTGCAGGGATATGTGAGGTGTCCCCTTTTTGTACTGCAGCGTTTGCTGCAGCCAGTAGCACCCGCCTCAATACAAAACATTGGCATTGCGACCGCCGGGGTGGAGGTCGTATCCTAATACCTATGGCGGGACCGCCGACAGCCTGTCGGGCGGTCCCATTTATGAAAGGATGGCGGTCGGACAAAAGTCCGATCGCCATCCTAATCAGCCCCAAAGTTACATCATTGTTTACAATTCCCACAATAAATTAATGTCGTAAATAAGTTTTTAAAAAAAACATCTTTAAAGTATCAACATTTCCATCCACTCCACTTTCCATTTGCAATTACAAATACGGCATGTTTTGCAATTTCAACAATTAAATACAATTAACAAAAACCTACAAAGTACATAAGCAAAAATAGATGCCTTCACGTTCACCAAATTATAAACACTACAAAGTACATATGCAAAAAAAGATGCATTCACGTTCACCAAATTATAAAAACTTCATGCCACCCGTCTAAAAAATAAACTGCATGCAAGTTCAACATAAGCAACTACAAACAAAACAGTTCCAAAATGAAAAAAGCAAAGACTTCATCCCACTGGACCAAAAAATAAACTGCATCCACATTCAACGCAAACAACCAAAAAAAAAAAAAGAGTTCCAAAGCAAATACTTCATCCCACCGGTAGCAAGTTTACAGTAGTTAGGCAGTGCTGCGTAGGCATTACCAAATAAATAAATGGAGGAACTAAAACACAGAATAATCCCTAGGAACAAAGAGATTTTACAAGACAAGCAAGGAGCCGCGGCGCGGCCATTTGAGACGTCGCACATCACGGCAGCGGCGGGACTGGAGGTCCTGTACAACCCGCAATTGCTGCAGCATTGAAAGTCGGCACTCCAGGTACGAGGGGACTGCGGTTGGGGTGATGATCCCGCGAGTCTGAGCGCCTAGGCCCCCGGGGAGCCCCGTGCCTGACTCCAAGATGGCGCCCGCTGCGGGGACGATCCTGGCCGCCGTGGGGCAGTCCTCCATGTTCTAGGCTCTTCCCACAACGCCGGTTGCGGCTCCCTACCTGGGAATGAACTTGATTGCTCTCTGCGAGCCTGGATCGATCCGTTAGATGAAGGAACACCCATCGTGTGGATGTGCTCTGCTTCACCCTACCTGCTATGTACACTCTAAAGGGATACCCGGATTGATCGGCTCCTTGAGATCCTACACTTGCTTCTGAGACGGGGATAGCTGTGGGGCTCGCGCTGCACTGGGGAGCCCATTGCCCGCGAGATACACACCCTCGGGGCCTAGAGCAATAAGATAGGGTGCGGTGGGACTCGCCTCTATGCTGCCGAAGAGGGCGATATCCAAGGTCTCAAACAAGGTTTCAAACTTTTTTCCTCCCGCGGATAAACGGCACCCATCGGACCGTGAAGACCCTACAAACGCCATGGCCCTCACGAAAGATGACCTCATGGCTTCCCTAAGAGACTTCAAATCAGAACTTCGGGCAGGGCTTAGCCAGGACATTAAGGCTTCCATTGAGCAGTTGAAGGCAGACCTCAATGGCCGTTTAGTTACACTACAGCAGGACGTGGACTCGGTGGGCACAAGGGTGGTGGACCTGGAGACACAGACCCTGGAAGTAGCACAGAAAACCTCGGATGCGCATGATCAAATACGCGATCTCCAAAACCAACTCTACCTAACCCAATTGAAAACCGAAGATTTGGAAAATAGGGCGAGAAGAGACAACATCAGACTCCGGGACTTGGAGGAGGGAGCGGAAAGGCCAGATCTTATAGCCTTTCCTGAGGGACTGTTTGCAGAGATATTAAGCCCAAAAACACTCAAGATCAAATTGGAGCGGGCGCACCGTGTTGGGGGTCCACCCACTGGGGAACGGAGGAGGACACGGGATGTGCTTGCTAAATTCCACTCCTACAAGGTAAAAGAAGAGATCCTCCAAGCCGCCCGGAAAAAGAGCTCCATATCATTCCAGGGTCACACGTGCAGCGTCTACCAAGACCTGGCTCCTGCCACCTTGGCGAGGCGCCAACAGTTCAGGCCCATCACGTCGAAGCTCCGTGAAGATCATATTCGATATCGATGGACCTATCCCTTTGGCCTGAGTTTTGAACATAATAATAAGCAACGCCATGTCACTGAGCTGGAAGAGGGCCTGAAACTGCTGGGCCTCCTGTCGAATCCGAGACACCACAAGGCGCGCCCAGGTGGGGAGGTCGAACCGGCACAGACACATCGCGGTGGACCACCAGTCCGAGGGGAAGCCACAAGTGAGTCCTGGAAGCTGCAATGATTTAAGGAGGATCCCACACCCATGCTGTTGCACTCTCTACTGCAGCACGACGGGCGGCCTGGATACAGTGCCACCAATGGACTAAGAAGCTCCCTGGCTCAGGACATCTGGTCTACGACGCACGTGAGGTCAATTCTTTGCGCACCCTTACCCCAGATCCCAGGCCTCAGGAAACCTGCCTTCGTAACGGTGAGCTCCACTGGAGGCTCTGGAGATGAACAGACTCGGTCAGTGCTTCTTAACAGAGATTTTCCCACTCGGCGATCTGCAATTGTGAGAAATCCTCGAAATGGTCGCGGCCTGGATCACTGGTCACGCCATCCGAAAACCCACCTGAGTGGGTGGTTTCACCTACAGTCGAGGATCCATCTTTCACTCGACGCATGTTCCTGTTGGTATTGTTGGGGACTACGTTTTTCTTTTTTCTTCCAGGGTTTTTGGGAGGGGGTGGGATATGGGTGTGGTGGTGGCATTTTCTATTCAATCAGCACATGGAGGAGAGGGCAGATGTTTTTAGTAGACTGCAGAGTCGGGGGGGTCACTCCCCCCAAAATGTTGGATATGCGGGCGCGAAGGCGCGGCGATAGGCGAGGGAGGAGGGGGCCCCACTGGGAAAGATGGTAATCGCTATCGCCTCGTGGAACGTTAGGGGCCTCAACTCCCCTCAGAAGAGGCAAAAGGTTTGGAAGTATATCACAGACCACCATTTCGATATAGTGGCACTCCAAGAAACACACCTACAGAAAGCTGACGAGTCACGACTCAAACACAAATCATACCCACTTATTTACAGATCATCAGCACATACTAAGCATAGGGGGGTGGCACTGCTGTTCCAACCGTTAGACATCCAGTCAGATAGGGAAGGAAGGATGGTCCTGGTAAAAGGCACTCTGAGGGGCACACTCTGCACTTTTATAGCAGCTTACGCGCCGAACACAGGCCAGACAAGCTTTTTTAACACCTTACTTGATAAAATGGAGCATTTCGTGGAGGGCCCGACGATTCTCTTGGGGGATTTCAATCTCACTTGGCAACCTGATATAGACAGTACCCACTCTCACAGATCCGAAACTGGATCCTTCCCTGCAGACATTAAACAACGAATGCACGACTTTGGTCTGAGGGATGCCTGGCGCACCTTGTTCCCCCAATCGAGAGATTATACATTTTATTCACATGTGCACCACACATACTCCCGATTAGACTACATTTTCATCAATCAACGACTAGTGGGTAAGCTTACGGAGGCTAAGATCTTCCCCCTCGCTATCTCAGATCACTGTCCCCTATCAATCTGCTTACAGTGGGGCTCTTCCCCGACGTCCACCCCAAAATGGTACTTCCCGATCTCTCTCACCCGAGATAGAGTGTTGCGTACTGAACTACGTGAAGCAATCACAGAATACTTTCAGGTGAATAAACCGGAAGACACCTCCCCATGTACCACCTGGGACGCCTTCAAGGCGGTCCTCTGAGGGAAATATATAGCACTCAACTCCAGCTTGAATAAACAACGGGAGCGGGAGGGACTAGAGAAGGAGCTAGAGAAGGCGGAACTGGCACACAAGACTAATCCCAAGCCTGGGAAAAATGTCCAACTTTGTCCCTCTTACCGTCCAATCGCTCTCCTAAACCTGGATGCGAAAATGTACTCTACTATTCTAGCCAACCGGATTCAAGATCTGATGCCAGACCTGATCCACCCCGATCAGTCTGGCTTTATCAAGGGGAGACAAACACACGACAACATTAGACGCACCATACACCTAATTGAGAAAGCCAACAAACGGGAGATCCCAGCGGTTCTGGTGGGACTGGATGCCGAAAAGGCGTTTGATCGGGTGGACTGGGCATTCCTATTTCAGGTCCTGCGGGCCTTCGGGTTCGCGGATAGATTCATCCGCATGATCAAGGCCAACTACTCACAGCCCCGCTCCCAGGTCCAGGTCAATGGGGTTCTGTCGGCTCCGTTCTCCCTTACGAGAGGCACTAGGAAGGGGTGCCCCCTATCACCCCTGCTTTTTGCACTGAGTATCGAACCCTTCGCAATGTCCATCCGCAAAAATACAGCCATACAGGGCATTCCTTTTGGAGGAGATGAGCATAAAATTTCGCTTTTCGCGGACGATGTGCTCCTGACTCTCGCAGACCCGGCACGATCACTCCCTGCCCTACAATTGGAACTAGCTAAATTCGAAGTCGTAGCGGGTTTTAAGGTCAACCTCGCGAAGTCGTACATACTCAATCTTACCCTCCCAGATGACGAAGCGCGCGCTGTCCAATCACAATCTCCCCTACAATGGTCGAGCCGTTCTCTCCAATACCTGGGGATCCAACTGACACCCCGAGTAGAAGGGCTCTACAAGGCCAACTTCCCACCAACGCTTCTCCAAATTCAGAATGATCTTAAGCGGTGGAAACCTCTATTTATCTCCTGGCTTGGCCGCATTCATGTAGTCAAGATGACACTGTTGCCCAAATTGCTGTACCTTTTTCAAGCCTTGCCCATAGACTTAGATTCGACTTTTCTGCCCACAATTAAATCCTTACTCACACAGTTTATATGGCAGGGGGGAAGTGCCCGACTATCTTTCTCCATTCTGCGGAGACCTAGATCAAAAGGTGGGGTGGAAATGCCCGACATCGGTCTCTACTATAAAGCGGCGCAATTAAGGATTGTGACAGAATGGTTCAAACGGGAATCAGGGAAACACTGGCTCCACATGGACAGGGGGGTGGCGGGGAGGACGGTGTGGGATCTGATCTGGAAACACAAGAAGGATCACCCAGCAAACGCATACATTAGCACACCCACTCGCACAGTCTTAAAGGTATGGGACTCCTTAACAGGGAACGATGCGTGGACCACATTCCCATCCCCTTACACCCCGATCCATTTCAGCCCGGCCTTTCCGCCAGCCCTACACAAAGGGCCTTTCGATGCCTGGAGAGAGGGGGGCTGCCTAATGCTTGATCACCTATTCCACAATCATGACATCTTAACCTTTGATAACTGTAGACGGGATTTCAACTTACCACCAAAAGAACATTTCCACTACCTGCAATTACGACATTGGGCACTCACCCCTCACATACGGGATAATGCTACAAGGGAGAAAACGGGGTTTGAAAAGTATGTGAGAACAGTGGGTTCAATGAAAGGAGTGATTTCCTTCCTCTATGACTACCTACTTTCTTCTTCACACGCCGCGTCCCCGAGGTACATGTCTATGTGGGAGGGCCTAATACAACGAGACATACAAGACACGGAATGGACAGCACTTTGGTCCGATGTATCGAAATTTAATCACTCTCTGGAACTCAGGAAGCACATTTTAAAACTCTAATGGACTGGTACCTCTACCCCGCCAAACTTAAACGCATCTTCCCAAACTCGTCAGACAGATGTTGGAGGGGGTGTGGTCTCCTGGGGGACTTCCAACACATCTGGTGGGATTGCCCCGCTATACGTCCTTTTTGGGAAGAAATCCTAGCCCAACTTAAAACCATGTTGGGATATCCCATACCAACCACCATGGAAGGGGTCCTACTAGGTCTCCGAGATCCCTCGCTAGCACACCAGACCAGGGCCGACAAGGCCATCATGTGGACTTGTATAGGGGCTGCGAAGATAACAATTGCTGCAGCGTGGAAGAAGAAGGCGGCTCCCTCCATCTCAGTATGGCATGCCCGCCTGTGGAAACTCCTTTGCCTTGAAAGAATGGCGGATATATTCCGCGACGATTACAAATGCTTTGAATATAAGTGGGGTCCATTAGTCGCCTTCCTTACACGGGGGCTGCCGCTGGCGGTCTGCCCCCGTCTATTAGAGACATGCATCTCTTCCAGTTCTAACACCCAACCCGGCTGCCCAGCCATATATCTAGCCTTCTCCATCTGAGTCGCCACCACACACCTTGTTAGTGGGAGGGGGGAGGGTATTGGGGGATTATTGAGTTAACTGTTAAGCCTCTTCTTTAAACTGGTTTTGTTTTTGGAGACCTTCCCGGTCGGAAGGGTGAAGCACCGATATGGCACGACATCCTGGACTATGACACCACTATGTGATGGTAAGGACTTCTTAGGCCTTGAACTTTCAGGAACTGTTCTGTCACTATAGCATGTCCGCCGGTCACAGTTCGAAACTGCAGCATGAGGGAGACAATCCCCAATTTTGATTTCGCAGGCTATGTTGTGCTGTTTTGTTTGACAATGAGACTCCTGTGATTGCAAGGCAATTGTTGTTTACATGTCAAAATGCAAATAAACATATGTTTTACAAAAAAATTAGAGACAAACAATGCTGGCTCGGTATGCAAGAAACCGATTCATGCACCTTCCCAATAAAAGTAGAAGGCCCTCTCGCTTGCAGAACCTGTGGATATCAGAGTATGCTACCCACTCAACCCAGGATCAACGGTATAAAAGCCGACTCAAAAACTAGCGACTCACACTGCCCCAATAAACAACTATGTCCTTCACATACCACCGATAAAACTGCAAGCTGGGACTGTTCTTTAGCAAATGTTAGATCGCTCCCCAAACACGCTATCAATATATGGGACATGCTTTCCTCTTCTCTTCCCCACATCGGTTTCTTGACGGAAACTTGGACTAAGCCATCTTCGAATCCAGCAATTGCACTAGCGTTACCTGATGGCTATCACATTCAAAAACTGGATAGACCACAAAGGGCGGGGGGAGGGGTAGCTAACATTTACAAAGATCCCATTAAAGTTACAGTTTTAGATCAATTAAGCAATGACAAAATTGAAATTCTTGTGTTTAGAATTGATCTACATGCACAACTTAGCTGGAAAGGAGCCCTAGTATATCGCCCCCCGGGACCACTCCTCGATTCCATCACCCTACTCATGGACTTGATCTCCCCTTATGTCATCTCATCTAAAAATGTCCTGCTTCTCGCAGATCTGAATGTACATAGCGAAAACCCTAGCGATCCTGATGCCTCCGCTCTTCTGACAGAGTTATCCACTCTTGAGTTGACCAAAATCAACAATGAACCTTCTCATGTAGCAGGGCACACGCTAGATTTAATCCTTTCAAACTCGCCCAACATTGTTTGCAGAACAACTTGCCCTCTCATATGGTCAGACCACTCAAAAATCGAATTCTGTATTGTGGGACCTACAGAGCACAAAGCCCCTAAAACACAAACCATTAGGAGTTACAGACAGTGGCACAAACTGACGCCCACTCTCTTCCAATACACCTTTGTTCCACCACAGCATTCCGACTCCAACACTGTAGAAAAACGTCTTACAGCCTTTCAGGCAAGTATGAAGACCACAATAGACACGCTGGTACCCCTAAAAATATCCCCTGCGGTCTCTAAACGCCCACAGACACCTTGGTACACCCCGAATCTCCGGACTGAAAAAAGCCAGTGCAAGAAACTAGAACGACATTGGCGACGCACACACGATCCCCACGACAAAGAAAGATTCAAATCTGCTCTGACCAAATACCATAGCAGCCTGAAAATCGCCCGAAAAATGCATATTGCAAATCTACTTGATCAGGCAGATAACTCCCCCAAAGCTTCATTTCAGGTCCTCAAATCATTCACCAACCCTAAAGCGTGTAACACGGAAGAGGCGCCATCTCAGACTCTACGTGACAACATTGCAGGATATCTCACATTAAAAATAGATAATATCTACAACAAGATCACTGTGGCTAATGGCTCCCGATCAAGCCGCATATCCGAACCCCCCCTTACCACGCCTAGCACGTATAAACTAGAGGAATTTCCTATGCTTTCCCCTGAGGAAACTGAATCTTTACTAAAAATGACTAAATCTGGTTCCCCTTTAGACCTGATCCCAGCCAAGACCACCGGCTCACTCGCCAATCAGCTCGCTACCCCCATTTGTTCCATCTTAAATAGCTCCTTAAAGGAAGGCAGGCTCCCCAAGGAATGGAAAGCAGCTCAGATCTTGCCCATCAGGAAAAATGCCAAACTTCCCCCAGATGATGTCGCTAACTACCGTCCCATTTCGATACTCCCCCGCAAAGTAAACTACTAGAGAAGCACATTAACAAACACTTGTCCGGATTCATAGAATCCTCCAACTGCCTCGACCCCTCACAATCAGGATTCCGACCTAGACACAGTACGGATTCGGCATTGGTGACAGTCACAGACAACATCCGAATGCTAGCAGACAATGGTCAGGCAGTGCTTCTTATACTGCTTGACCTGCATTCGATACCATCTCCCACCAGATCTTGCTGAGGAGAGTCAGAGATATAGGCATCCTGGGGAACGCACTAAAATGGTTGACTAACTTTCTGGCTGAGAGAATTCAAACCATCAACCTCGGCCCTTTCAGATCACAGACCACCAATGTTTTTAAGGGAGTACCCCAGGGCTCATGTTTGAGCCCCACCCTATTTAACATTTATGTTACACCGCTTGCGAACCTACTGAGAAACTCAGAGTTCATACCAATTTCCTATGCCGACGACACACAACTGCTTCTCTCTTTCGACAAGAATAACACCAGCATTCAGACTACCTTCTCGGAGGGCATGAAAACCATCACTGATTGGATGAGTAACAACTTCCTTCAGTTGAATGCTGAGAAAACAGAAATTATGTTATTCAAAGAAGCAGTAACAAGGTGGTCGCGCAACTGGTGGCCAGGAGAACTGGGCCCGGCCCCGTCCCCTAAACAAGTGATAAAGAACCTAGGGGTCCAAATTGACCAGAAGTTAAGCTTAGAGGAGCATGCTACCTCAACCACTAGGACCTGCTTCCAAATATTAAGCCTGCTTCGTAGAGTCTTCCCCCTACTCCCGTTATCCACACGAAAAACCCTGATACAAGCATTGGTCTTAAGCCGTCTGGACTACTGCAATGCTCTGTTGATCTCAGCCAAGGAATCTTCCTTAAACAGACTGAAAGTAGTCCAGAACACGGCAGCCCGATTTGTTACCATTGCCCCCCCCCCCAGAACAGCTTCACTTCCCCAACTCCATAAGCTGCATTGGCTACCCATTCGCAAAAGGATTAAATTCAAGATTTGCTGTATGGTCTATAAAGCCCTAAAAACATGGGGCCAAGATATATGACAGACAAGCTGGTCAGATACACTCCCTCCAGGACCCTCCGCTCAGGGTCCAAAGATCTCCTTCTCATACCTCGCATAAAACAGGCTAGGTTGGGGGGGGAAATCCTTCTCCTATTTGGCCCCATTATTTTGGAACCAGCTGCCCATCCACCTACGTCTCTGCACCAACTACCTATCCTTCAGAAAACTGTTAAAAACCTCACTGTTTTGATCTTTCCCGTTCTGGTTGTCAAGGGCTGTTACAGCGCGGAGATACTCCGGTTGGGGTGATTTATGCGCTCTATAAATGATATAAATAAATAAAATAAAATTGGCATTGTAAATGGCAATGTGTTTTACGTATGTGTTATGAAGTGTATGTGTGTGGTGTGTAGTAGATTTATATGGTTCGGATTATATTAATTAGTTGTGGAATTGTGTGGTGTTGATTTGTGGAGCAGAATTACGTGGTACGGTTTGCTGTGGAAATATGTGGATAATAATTGTATGGTATTGAGTGTACTTGAATTATGTGGAGTGGGATTGTGTGTTATGGTGTGCAATTATGTGGAATAGTATTTTGTGTTGTGGAGTGGTATGTAGTGGAGTTTAATTATGAGGTGTTCTGTTCAATTTTGTGTTATGATGTTGAATTATGTGTTGTGATTTGGATATATGTGGTGTGTAGTGGAATTGTGTTGTTGAATTATGTGGCTTGTTGTGAATCTATGTGGTGTGGAATGAATTCGTGTGGAGTTGAATACTGTGGAATGGAACAGTGTGGCGTTGAATGACATTATGTTGAGTGGAATTATGTGGCATAGTGTGAAATTGTGTGGCGCTGTTTGAATTATGTGGGTTTGAATGCTTGTTGTCGAGTACCAGCAGGAGCAGCCTTTATGGGGGGTGAAGCGAGATTGTTTATTTTTTCTGTCCCCTTACCACCCTGAAATTGAGCATTTTGCCTGTGCGAATGCATGGGTGAGCATTGCTCGTGAATGAGTGCAGAGTGAGCTTTTTGCCTGTGTGAATGCATGGGTGAACATTCTGCCTGTATTGGTGCAGGGGAAGCATGATCCCTGTGTGCATGCCTGGTGGGCATTGTGCCTGGTTGAGTGCAGGATCAGAGATGTGCATATGTGATTGCAGGATGAGAGGTATGCCTATGTGACTGTAGTGTGAGAGGTGTGACTGTGAGTGCAATTTGAGGTGTGCTTGGTTGAGTGCAAGCTGAATGTCAGAGGAGACATTTTGCTGCGTCTTCGTTAGTTTTGTAGTGAGCAGGGTGCTTGCGTGTGAATGCTGTAGTTGTCAGTGTTGGTTAATCGAAGAAAAGAACAAGGCATATTTACAAGATTTAAAACACATGCACACTTTAATGCTCAGAGAGCTGGTATAAAAACACAAATACGGTTTTATTAGTCAGACTCTTTTCTGTTCCTCCAAAGTGAAGAAAGGGAGACTATGAGTCCAGATTGCCTAATCTATCTGAAAACAAAACTATTGTATCCTCTCACGAGAGGGCACATTTTGTAAAAGCGTCACAGTCCCGTGTCCTCTCACGAGAGGGCATATTCAGTAAAAGCGTCACAGTGGCAGTCCCATAAAATGTAAGCGGCTTGCAGACCAGTGGAAGTGCTTTCGTCTTTCTAAACTCTACTGATCCTGCCATTCCGTTTCTACCTGTACTGTTTACAGAGGTGTATGTGAAAAAACATTTAGGAAACATAATACATAGTGGACTTACAACTTTACCTTTAAGACTATGTAAACACCCAGGAACTATTTCATATCAAAAATCAATTTTTATTATTTTTTTGTTCATTCTATTGTCATTTATTGATGTATTTTTTGTATATAAAAGCGGAGATTGTTTTATAAAAACTAAGGGGCCGATTCCGATCCCGGCCGGAAGCGCACCTAACACTATTCGTCCGGAAAAAAACCAAGCCGAATGCGTGTTTCCCGACCGATTCGTACATACGTCCGAACGAGCAAGTACGATGCGCACAACTGCCCAGATCCCGACCCAGCCGTACTCACCCAATCCAGCTCCTGTTCCCCGCCCGAGCCGGATCCGTAAACGCAGAATCGAGTCGCACGGAAGCCAAAATACAGCACCGTCCGGCCGGACTAGTACGATGCGCACTCCGTACACGCCGAACTCGTCGCTACGCACGGCACGTCAGAGCATCCGGGCGAAGCGCACATAAGCTCCGATTCACACCACAAGACGATCCACGGCTACGAGACGAACACGCCAGCCATGAGTACGAGTCGAAGCAACGAGAAAGCCGAACGAGACGAACCAACCATGAATCCCATCGCGCAGGTCCTACCAATACTCTACATCTATTACCGGAACTGGTACGGATGCGTACGGCGCAGAAGGTAAGTCAAACACCCACCACACAAACAAACGACACGTACCCGACATATAACACACACACATAGGGATGCAGAAATTACTTGCAACAGCAGAACCATAGGGGCGGGATGGCTATCAGCAATGCCATATACACCCATAGGGGCATGGATGCCAACCACTAACACCACCCCTACTCAGGGGGGCTCGATGCCTGTCACTACTACCATCCCCACCATAGGGGGATGGATGCCTACCACTACCACCACCCCTACCCATAGGGGGATGGATGCCTACCACTACCACCACCCCTACCCATGGGGGGCTGGATACCTGTCACTACTACCACCCCTACCCATGGGGGGCTGGATGCCTGTCACTACTACCATCCCCACCATAGGGGGATGGATGCCTACCACTACCACCACCCCTACCTTAGGGGGATGGATGCCTACCACTACCACCACCCCTACCCATGGGGGGCTGGATACCTGTCACTACTACCACCCCTACCCATGGGGGGCTGGATGCCTACCACTACCACCTCCACCACCCCTACCCATGGGGGGCTGGATACCTGTCACTACTAGCACCCCTACCCATGGGGGGCTGGATACTTGTCACTACTACCACCCCTACCCATGGGGGGCTGGATGCCTGTCACAACTACCACCCCTACCCATGGGGGGCTGGATGCCTACCACTACCACCACCCCTACCCATGGGGGGCTGGATGCCTGTCACTACTACCATCCCCACCATAGGGGGATGGATGCCTACCACTACCACCACCCCTACCCATAGGGGGATGGATGCCTACCACTACCACCACCCCTACCCATGGGGAGCTGGATACCTGTCACTACTACCACCCCTACCCATGGGGGGCTGGATACCTACCACTACCACCACCCCTACCCATGGGTGGCTGGATACCTGTCACTACTACCACCCCTACTCATGGGGGGCTGGATACCTGTCACTACTACCACCCCTACCCATGGGGGGCTGGATACCTGTCACTACTACCACCCCTACCCATGGGGGCTGGATGCCTGTCACAACTACCACCCCTACCCATGGGGGCTGGATACCTGTCACTACCACCGCCCCTACCCATGGGGGGCTGAATACCTGTCACTACTACCACCCCTACTCATGGGGGCTGGATGCCTACCACTACTACCACCCCTACTCATGGGGGGCTGGATACCTGTCACTACTACCACCCCTACCCATGGGGGGCTGGATATCTGTCACTACTACCACCCCTACCCATGGGGGGCTGGATGCCTACCACTACCACCACCCCTACCCATGGGGGGCTGGATACCTGTCACTACTACCACCCCTACTCATGGGGGCTGGATGCCTACCACTACTACCACCCCTACTCATGGGGGCTGGATACCTGTCACTACTACCACCCCTACCCATGGGGGCTGGATACCTGTCACTACTACCACCCCTACCCATGGGGGCTGGATGCCTACCACTACCACCACCCCTACCCATGGGGGGCTGGATACCTGTCACTACTACCACCCCTACCCATGGGGGGCTGGATACCTGTCACTACTATCACCCCTACTCATGGGGGCTGGATACCTGTCACTACTACCACCCCTACCCATGGGGGGCTGGATACCTGTCACTACTACCACCCCTACCCATGGGGGCTGGATGCCTACCACTACCACCACCACTACCCATGGGGGCTGGATACCTGTCACTACTACCACCCCTACTCATGGGGGCTGGATACCTGTCACTACTACCACCCTTACCCATGGGGGCTGGATACCTGTCACTACTACCACCCATACCCATGGGGGGGCTGGATGCCTACCACTACCACCACCCCTACCCATGGGGGGCTGGATAACTGTCACTACTACCACCCCTACTCATGGGGGGCTGGATACCTGTCACTACTACCACCCCTACCCATGGGGGGCTGGATACCTGTCACTACTACCACCCCTACTCAGGGGGTGCTAGATGCCTGTCACTACTACCATCCCCACACATAGGGGGCTGGATGCCTACCACCAACACCACCCCTACTCATAGGATGGGTAATGCATGACACAACCAGCATACTTCAACATAAGGAATGTAAGAAAAATACATCCCCCCAACACCATGACAAGCGTGTGTAGACTGTGTCAAATTCCTACAACACTGAACATGAAATTGAACATACAATGTGACCCCCTATCACATGTGTCACACATAAATGTGTGTGGCCTCCACAATGCAAGCAGACCATGACCACTGTGGCAATGGGGTCCAACCCCCATCATCACAGTGACCAAAAGGTAAGTGTGGGGTCCATACCTGAAGCATATCTTGAACATTGTGGCAATGGGGTCTAAACCCCCATCATCACAGTGACCAAAAGGTAAGTGTGGGGTCCATAGCTGAAGCACATTTTGGACATTGTGGCAATGGGGTCTAAACCCCCATCATCACAGTGACCAAAAGGTAAGTGTGGGGTCCATAGCTGAAGCACATTTTGAACATTGTGGCAATGGGGTCTAAACCCCCATCATCACAGTGACCAAAAGGTAAGTGTGGGGTCCATAGCTGAAGCACATTTTGAACATTGTGGCAATGGGGTCTAACCCCCATCATCACAGTGACCAAAAGGTAAGTGTGGCCATGGAAAAAGCTGCAACTGCCAAACAGCATGGATGATTCCTGGTCACAGAACAACAAACACATCAGTGGCAAAGTAGTGCTTGTGTCCCATAGCAACATATATTGGGTGAGGCAAACAGTGCAGTGCAAATAAGACATACCTTTGGCCATGTGCAGACAAACATCACCCACGGGGCTGACACTGTCAACATTCATCAATAACACAATGACAGAAGTGACCATCATAATGCAGAACCACATATCTGCACCAATGGGCACACAAATGTAGATATCCTGTGGAGACTGTAGATGTGAGGTGAACAGATACCATACCATGGCAGCAATGGGACACACAAACCATGATCATTGTGCTGACTGATGACCTAGGAGTACCAGGGACAGCAGGTGAAACCCACCAAACAACATACAGCCAATGGCACACTAAAGATATGCCAATGCAGTGGTGCAGATGCATAAACACAAACAGGCAGCCCCACACTGCATATCAAACACAACAGGTGAGGGGAGGGGGGGGTGCCAGTGTCCCCAGGCAACCACACAACACATGATGAGGCCTGAATAACAATTACACAGATGCGCATACAGTGCCACACAAAAGTAACTCATGGATCCAAATCCCCTATGTGGGCAATAAGGCATTGTTAGATGAGAGGGAGCCCAAATTACACATGTCACACAAGCTTGTAGGAACAGCAACTAACACAGCAAGACACAGACCCACCACAGCACTACCCCCAGGGTCCCCACAATGTGGTGACCCTGGGCTGCATGATAATCCCACTGTGATGACAAAGCTAGATGTCGTTCACACTGTCAACCACAGTCATGTGTCCTGAGCAACAAACTACCATCACACCTACACAAGCACAAATCAATCAGCACGGCCTGTCAGCCAAGGCCAACATGGAGGCAGGGGTCTAGCCATGCAACAACTCTCATCTGCACACACTCAACACCACACACCTTGACCTCCACCAATGTGCAGCAGTGAAGCTCACATGCACTGGTGACATTGCACATGCACCCATGACAATCCCAGGGGTGGTGGTGGGAACTAAGGTGCAGAAACCCATCACACATGGCCAGTCAACAAGACTCCTGAATGTCTGACACACTGCACAGTACGCCGTACATGGACATGACGTCAATACCACACCGACCAATGAGATCCCGGCCACAGTCACACACCAATGAAGAAGCCAAGGTCACCCACAAAGAACACACATAGACAACTTCCAACATTGCTGCTCTGACCCTGAGGAGTGGCAGCAGTCACACACACAACTTGTCACAATCACTGAAAGATAACACAAACTGGAAATTACATGACAGGTGTAACCAACAAGTGCCAAGGGGAATCCTGACTGTGCCCATCTGCATTTGCCCACAAACTCAGCCCTGACAGCAAACACACCTATGGGTGACACCCTGATGACCAGTAATGTGCCATGCACCCACATCACAGAGAACCCAGGGAGAAGACTTTGGGGGAACATGGGTCAACTCAGCAAGCATCACAAACAGGAACATCACTAGGGATCCCAGCCTGCCTAGCAAGATGGAAGTGAACACACACAGACATGCTCACACAACACACACCTTGTGCTCAGGCAATGTCACAGAATTACACACTGCATGAGGGGACTCCACTCCTGTGTAAGGAAAGCTGTGCCATACGTTGTCTCAGTAGGGCTCTATCATGTCAGCAGAACACTTGGTCACACAGTCAACAATTAGCACAAAATGAAGGCTCTCGTCATATCAGCCTGGTCATGGGAGTGTCACCGAAATCATCAGCACAGATCCAACACACATGTATAGCAAGTTGCACTGATAACACAGATGAGTCCTTCCCCATTGATGCCCAAACTTGCATGTCCAGTGGAGATGGCCACACGGTCAGGGAAATAGACTAATTGAACAATGGCAAGCACAACAGATGTGCAGGGGTGTAAGCCACAGATGTGATATTGCAAATGTAAGTAGGAAATCCCATTGCCAAATATTGAAAACATGACACCCTCATATTGCTGCAAAGGATGACATGGATACACAACAGGATAGGACACATTCCCCCTGGACCACATGGGGTCCTGCACAGTAACACTTCATTTTCCTGACATCAAAAATCACCATCACTGCAGCAAGGGCAGGGTTAGCATCATCAACATCATGTACATCAGAAGCAAAACCACTAGAGAACAGAAAGTAGCTTTATTCAGCATGTGTGTGAAGAAGAGAAAGTCCAGAAATATAACAAAGGCCAATGGCCAGTCCATAATCAGAGTCCAAACAGGGTGACTGTGCCAGATGTCACCCTTTGCATGCCTGCACTGCTACACACCAGGGACATTCCCCTCGGAGGGGCATACGGGGGGCAGGCCAGGCACCGCAGGGACAGGATCAGGGCTCACCAGAAGGAGGCAGGGAAGGGGTGGTGGGTGCTGGAGAGTCACTGACAACTGCAGTGGAGGTGTCTGACATGGTGTGTGCCGGCACAACTGGGGGCATGAGTCAGATGGTGTGGGTGCCGGCACGACTGCAGTGGGCCGTGCAGATGGAGTGGACAGGTTCCCCACTGCAGTGCCCAAGTCAGACGGGGTGGTAGTGGACTCTACTGCAGTGCCTATCTCCAGGGAGTAGAATGGGGTTCAGGTAAGGTGGGCAGGACAGAGGGGAGGACACCGTCTCCACACTAGTGGCACAGACATGCGCAGCGGGGGTGTGGTGCTGGAAGAGCAAGTGGCAGGGGAGAAGGCCAGATCATTTTGGGGATGGTGTATCTGTGGGTGGGGGAACCTGGGGCAGGGTGTGGTGGGGGCACCTGTGGAGTGGGGGCCTGAGGGATGGAGGAAGGAGACTTGGTGGTTGAGCTGCAGGGCGGCGGCGGGGTCTTGCTCTTCCGGGTCCGGGGGCACTTGCGGATGGGGGCCTCAGTCTGTCTGCGCCTGGGGGAGGGTGTCCGGGGGTGAGGGGCACTCCCTCTGTGTGAGTGGATTTCCTCTTCCCCTGTATGCTGGATCAGCTGGATTGGAGGGGAAGAGGCCGAGGTCACAGAGGAAGAGCCGCTGTGTAGGTGGGGTTGCAGGTGAGGCAAGGGAAGGGGCCTTGGAGGGAGAGGTATCGGAGGACTGCGGAGTGACTGTGGATGCCTGTGTGTGTGTCTGTCCCCCATCCCCTGTGGGTGTGGTATCAGTCCCCTGAGGATGCCTGCGTGCACGTCTTGTTTTTGTAGTGGGTGTGTCTGTGCTGCTCGTGTCTGTGTGTTTGGGTGAATGTGCAGGTGTGCATGTGCTTGGGACAGGTAGGGTGCCAGGAAGTGTGGATGGGGCAGAGGTAGGAGGGGTGAGGGACTGTTGGAGGAGGGACACTGCTGCCGTCAGGGAGGAGTCCATGGACCTATTGCCCCTCTGTAGGGCAGACATGCCCGATGAGATGCCCTCCATGAACGACACCAGCTGAGTCAACAAAGTGGTGTGGGCATGGAGGACACTCAGCATTGCTGTCTGCCCTACATGGAGATGGCGAAGTAGGTACACAGACTCCCCACTCAGGGCAGCAGGGGACACAGGGGCAGGGGGTGGGGTGCCTGGCACGAAGGAGACATGCTCCCGAACACGGGAGCCTCCACGGACCTCTGGATTGGGAGCCGATGGGAGGGCGGTGGTGGTGGTGGTGGTGGCGGGGACAGCAATACTAGCTGGGGTGTGGTGGCTGCTGACACCCGTCTCCACAAGGGAGTCATCCTCCGAGCTGCTGTGGTCCTCAGCTGAGGTGGATGGTGCTGAGGACTCCTCGGTGTGGCTCCCCTCGCCCTCCGTGCCACTGGGTCCCTCCGACCACTCCTCGGCTGCTGACTCAGTCTGGCTCTGCGGCTCCTCCTGGTCCGTGGAGCTATCCCCTCCTGTGGCCGTGGATGTATCTGCAAACAATAGGGAAACAGACAAACATCAGTCACCTGCACTGACCGCACACACCACAGTAAGTACAGCACATTACAGACCAAGCCCTGGCATCCTTAGTTGAACATTGCCAAAAGTGCCCAAACAGCGAAGAAGAAGCCAATTGTCAGTCTGATGGTCAACCATGGCACTCACATCCCTCCTGGCCTTGCACCCATCTGTCTGGTGTCTGTCGGATGGCAATACCCCAGTGTGGACACATGCACCACCTA
Source organism: Calotriton arnoldi (assembly GCA_963921515.1). Classification (NCBI taxonomy): domain Eukaryota; kingdom Metazoa; phylum Chordata; class Amphibia; order Caudata; family Salamandridae; genus Calotriton; species Calotriton arnoldi. The sequence continues at coordinate 102,050 of CAWUFW010018505.1, forward strand.
CACAGTAGTTGGACAGTGCAGAGAACACGGTGAAGTATGTGAACATGCACACATCACAACTCTTGCCACTGAGTCAGTACAGATGTCCGGATAAAGGGATGGCCAGAGTCTATTTTGAAATGCATGTGATGCACACCAGCACCAGACACCATGATGCACCCATGTCCTGATAGTCAATGCCACAATGGGGTGCATGTAGCACATGTCACTCCCTGCAGGATCACACATAGGAAGTTTAATGCCATGGCACAGGCATGCCTGCAAAGTCATACATCACTGTCTCCAGTCACATGGGCAGGGCAGCCAGACAACAACAGTCTGCACTGTGTCACAATCCTAGGTCATGGGGAATGCAAGTTCTGGAGCTGACAAGTGCACATGTCCATCCCCCACAAACCACATCATCTGAACTCTTATTTGTCCACGTCATACCAATTGGACATATGGGAGACCTGAAACACAACCCTCGGAACATGAGCACCTCACAATCTGCTGTGAATGGGAAACAGCTGCCTGAACTTCACATTCGCATACCCCAGTCTGCACGGTCAAGTGATCAAACACCTATATGTCACACAAGTATCGTCTCCTATGGTCACATCTCCGGTGGCATGCTGAGCCCTAACCGAGAAACACCCCAGTAGTCCTGACAACGGAGCCACAGCACAATGACACAGAGGCAGACACCTGAGGGAACATTTCACTGAGCACAATGTGTCAGCTGATACACGGGAGTGGGAGTACAGAGTGTATTGTATGGCCTGGAGTAGGCATGACTGTCCTGCTCCACGTGAATGAGGGATGAGCCCTGGACAGTAGGCAGGTGGCTAAGTATGTGTGACACACGTAATCTGCACAAAGGGGGTGCTACTGTCATCCAAAGCACTACAGCATATAGAACCTCATGCATAGAACTTCTAGCTGATACGAGGTTCTACAAGAAAATCATGAGGGACCCGACAACCCGTCTGAAAAAGACAATAAGTACTTTAACATCAGAGGCCCTTGAGCAACAATGGATAACCAAGAAAGAACATGAATTTCTAAATCCAAATGATCCTAGAATACCCATATTCTATACTATACCTAAGATACACAAAGGAATAGTACCTCCACCTGGCAGGCCCATAGTATCTGGCATTGGGTCTCTTCTGGAGCCCCTTTCTAAGTATACAGATTGGTTCCTTCGCCCCTGGTCACACAAATAAGATCTTATGTCCAAGATACGAAACATCTCCTTAATCTCCTCACTGAAGTCCCTTTTGACCCAACTAAAAATATCTTAGTGTGCCTCGATGTGGAGGCACTCTACACAAGCATTCCGCAAGAAGAGAGCATCAGGGTCATTGAAGAGATTCTCAGAACAGATAACTGGACCTGGGATGCTCCCATTAACTGGGTCATCACTTTGATGCGCTTAGCTCTAACTGAGAATTTTTTCAAATTCGAAAATCAGTTATACCTTCAGGTCCATGGCACTTCGATGGGCAGTACATTCGCGCCCAGTATAGCGTGTTTGTATGTTGGCTACTTAGAGGACCAATACATCTGGTCCCCCAACCCTTATTCGAACAATATCAAGAAATGGCTACGCTATATTGACGACATACTGATAATATGGGAGGGCGACGTCACCGCCCTAAATAAGTTTTTTGATTGGCTTAACCAACTCAACCAACATCTCAAGTTTACCATGACTTGGAATTGTAAACAGGTTGCCTTCCTTGATGTCAAAATTACAGCAAAAGACGGTGAACTTATTAGATCACTGTACACCAAACCTACGGATAGGAACAGTCTCCTTCATTTTAATAGCGCACATCCTCGTGCCCTACGAGAAAACCTTCCAGTAGGACAATTTCTGCGGATTCGCAGAAATTGTGAAGATCTCCAAGACTACAAAAAGGAAGCTGTACTACTAACAGAAAAACTAGTAGAAAGAGCATACCCAAGGAGAATTATCGAGAGAGCAAGAAAGAGGTCACGCAATACTCCTAGAGAGGTATTATTAGAAACCCACAAAAGAACGAGGATGACACACTTATATGCGTCACCACGTATAATAACTCCTCGAATGATATCAAAAGATAATAAATAAAAAATGGTCTATCCTTACATCTAACGAACTTACATTCCAGAAACCCATGTTTTCTTACCGTCGAAATAGAAGTCTCAGGGATTCCCTCATACATACCAAGTTTGAGACTCCTACAAAAACTTTTCAATCTACGCTTTGGAATCAATCTCCTGTCGTAGGCCATTATCCATGCGGCTCATGCGTGGCATGCCCTTTCACGGAACACACACGAGAGATTGACCTAGGCATGCACCACGCTTGGGAACAACGCGCACATACCAGCTGTAACAGCGACTCAGTGATATACATGATAAAATGCCCATGCTTACTCATGTACATCGGGATGACAAGCAGAAAGGTTAAAGTACGCATTAGTGAGCACAGGAGCACTATACGTAGGGCGATTATAGCAACCAAGCTCACGGCTCACTACGTGGAAAAACATCATACTGATAACGACATCAAGTGGACGATCGTAGAGCAGGTCAAGGGCAGCGGTGACCTTTCACAGATCTTACTTGAACGCGAACAGAGATGGGTGTATCGACTCAAAACCCATATCATCGGGTTGAACGAGTCGATTCCATGGAATCAACTCAATCGCAGGAAGTAAACAAACCCCCCCCCCTTTTCCTTTTTAATATGATGATATACTTGCGTTCAACATGACCCTTCACACTCACGAGATAGTATTCGGTCGCTTTAGCATCTGACCCCAGCGCACTATCTATGTGGCACAATCTTTTGGTTTGAGGGCAGAATTAAAACTACACTTCCCAGCAGTCCTCCCGTTCCATGAACGAAGGAAGTCCTAACCAGGAAGTAGGCGGGGCCACGCGATTCACGTGATGATGCGGGTTTCCTTTTAAGAATCGGCGTCCTGATTACAACTCGAGCTGAAAGCCGTTAGGACCACCACCGAATAGGTTATCAGTGGGGCAGGATTCTTGGAGGCGTGAGTACCTTGCTCTGCACACAGCACTATAAGGTATGAGCGGATATTCCCCTACAGCGGGGACATCTATGTTTGAAGTTACTTACTGGACTTCTTCCCTCTTCATTCTCTTCATCTCTCCCTTTTCCCCCGCTTCCTCCCGTTCCCTCCCCTTGGTTTATCCTGAATTACATGCACGCATCCTCCTACCGGACCGCACACCAATTAGAGTGTGACTACAGGACTACCCCGTAAGCGTGGTCCTATGAGACGCATTTCAATCCCCACATTGGGGTAAGTTGGTTATCTGTTGTTTCTTATGTTCATTTTACAAGCAAACCGCTCTGAATAGAGTTGTAGGTGTTTAGCGAATGAGTGTCTGGCCATTTTTTGATAAACAGAGATGCCTTGTTACTAGGTACACGAGCTCCGGGAACATGACAGAATGCAGTTTGTTCTGCCACTACACTAGAGATATATATCTAGTCACAATAGTACAGTGTTAGTTTTACTGGTCTATTGAGCACTTCCCTTATAGGTATGAGTGCTGCATTGTTTCTTCATTTCCTTATCACAGCGTGACACAAGGGGTGATGGACACTGATTGTAATATACAAATGATGTACCACGCAGAATCATGCACTATATGTGGTTCTTCTGTTTTTATCTATTTTCAGATGGAATTATTAACCGAGTAAATAGCTCGTTCAGTTCAACCCATAAGGAGCAGCTATCTGCCCTTATATAAAAATAGTATAGGGTCTTTTCCCGTTACTTTATTCCAGGGGTTACTTTTACCGATATTCTGAAGAAAGTCCTGCACTCATTGGGGCGTTTGGTGACTGAAACATGTCGGCACAAGGGTCTTAGGACCATAACACTCCTGAAGATCCTTGTATGGTAAACATATTTTAATAACACAGTAGAGGTCCAAGAATAAAGGGAAACTGGGACTTCACTGAGTTTTTTATCTTTATTCCCCTGGTCTTTATATATTCTAAGAGCTCCCTGAAACATTGGTTGAGCCCACCCTGACTTTTAGGCGACAGGGTGACCCGATGATGAAGCATGACACCACTAGGGTGTGTGAGGGTAAATAAAACCAAAAGGACTTGCTTCCTTTCCTACCATCCTTTGATTGGTAGTATAGCTTTCATCTCGGGTTTCTCCAGATTACCATCTTGCGAATAGTTTTTATATGTATGTTGTTCTAAGGGAGTACTTGTTGTGTTTCAGGTGTTATAAAACGGGAGGTTGTACCCCCTTAAGGTGTTCTCTCTGCCCCTTGTGACTCCGGTCACCCTGGTGTTTGAAGTATTGTGCAGCGTACAGCTGTGGGGCATTATACCCTCATTTTAATAAGTATAATTCCGTGAACTGATTTCAGTATCACGAAGAGTGCTAGACCGGACGGCTCACTCTCTGTTATTATTTTCTTGTTGGTCCTTTTTCGCTATTCTTCTCTTATCTTTCATTAGTGCCATTATGAACACTCCAGGATCACTTACCATGCCCGAGACCTTTGGCATTGGTTATACAGATGACATGGCTTCTGCTATATTATCTGGACCATCATTGTTCTCGGACACTAACATAAATCAAAGCCTTACCCAGGCCCAGAATTGGGATGAACTAAAAGAGCTCAAGCGGGCCCAGATGAAGATTTTACTTCATGGGGCAATTTTAACGGAATATTTACGGGGCAACGCGGCCCCTCATGGCCTTATTGTTACTAATGCTCCTAGGATATTTCTAGACGATCAGGTCTTCAAAAAAGAATGGTCCTTGATCGCATGGCGTTGTACCCGTGACTGGTTAATTTTAATTATAAACACCGCGAAACGACTCTCTGACGCCATCTTGATAAAAATTAAAACAAGTGAAGATGCACTTATAACCGAAATAAAAATCACTCTCTACAAAAAGAAACTTGAAGAGGTCAATAAAGAAATTGGGGAACACAAAGAATTTCTGATGCAAAGTAAGGTGAATAAACTACAGAAAGACCTAAAAAAATTTGCCCACGAGAGGGTCTACCCCTATATAAAAGATGACTACAAAAATCCGGATAATTCCGAGTCAGGATCATCTTATCAGGATGATTCGAGCAATTCGGAATCCGAGCATGAGGCCTGGTCCAGTGACGGTTCCAACAAAAGTTGGAAAGGTAGACAAAGGAGGTCTAGAAGGGGCAACTACAATCAGGGTTACCCGCCCCCACAGATCTTCCCATGGCCAAATCCTTAGGGCCGGTCCCTTTTCAAGGTCCTCCACATTTTCCTGGACCACCCCATTTTCACGCTGCCCCCTTCTTCCAACCTAACTACAATCAAAACCGTTTTTTAGGACAGGGTGGGAGAAGGGGCAAACGGGGCCGAAGAAACAACAGACAGGTCCAGTGGCAAGACGAGAGTACACCTGTGAACACCCGGAGTATGACAAAAACTCCGCAGGCAAGTACAAGCAGCACACGGGATTAGTAGTGAACTTAACAGATAAAGTTCTCAGTCCAGAGGAAACTTCAGTCCTTGATAAAGGATTGGGTTTTGTACCCAAAGCAATCCTTGACAAGTTCCAGATACGCTGTGAGCTTAGCGAGTTTTTTCGTAAGATTCGCATCAAAACATTCTTTGCTAATAAAGAAAAATTAACGGAGGATTCCACCCACACCCCGTTACGCCTAAAATCTCAATTCTTTCCACCGGCTTCCCTTATGCCCCCAGAAGTGATTGCTTTTGAAGAGAGTGTGACAAAAGAAGTTGAGGAACTCCAACCAAAAAGGGAAGGCTTTGATAACCTTTCCAAGCGGGAGAGGGCATCTCTCAAAACATTAGGCACAAGTACTGACATAGTTATAAAACCAGCTGACAAAGGGGGTGCTACTGTCATCCAAAGCACTACAGCATATAGAACCTCATGCATAGAACTTCTAGCTGATACGAGGTTCTACAAGAAAATCATGAGGGACCCGACAACCCGTCTGAAAAAGACAATAAGTACTTTAACATCAGAGGCCCTTGAGCAACAATGGATAACCAAGAAAGAACATGAATTTCTAAATCCAAATGATCCTAGAATACCCATATTCTATACTATACCTAAGATACACAAAGGAATAGTACCTCCACCTGACAGGCCCATAGTATCTGGCATTGGGTCTCTTCTGGAGCCCCTTTCTAAGTATACAGATTGGTTCCTTCGCCCCCTGGTCACACAAATAAGATCTTATGTCCAAGATACGAAACATCTCCTTAATCTCCTCACTGAAGTCCCTTTTGACCCAACTAAAAATATCTTAGTGTGCCTCGATGTGGAGGCACTCTACACAAGCATTCCGCAAGAAGAGAGCATCAGGGTCATTGAAGAGATTCTCAGAACAGATAACTGGACCTGGGATGCTCCCATTAACTGGGTCATCACTTTGATGCGCTTAGCTCTAACTGAGAATTTTTTCAAATTCGAAAATCAGTTATACCTTCAGGTCCATGGCACTTCGATGGGCAGTACATTCGCGCCCAGTATAGCGTGTTTGTATGTTGGCTACTTAGAGGACCAATACATCTGGTCCCCCAACCCTTATTCGAACAATATCAAGAAATGGCTACGCTATATTGACGACATACTGATAATATGGGAGGGCGACGTCACCGCCCTAAATAAGTTTTTCGATTGGCTTAACCAACTCAACCAACATCTCAAGTTTACCATGACTTGGAATTGTAAACAGGTTGCCTTCCTTGATGTCAAAATTACAGCAAAAGACGGTGAACTTATTAGCTCACTGTACACCAAACCTACGGATAGGAACAGTCTCCTTCATTTTAATAGCGGACATCCTCGTGCCCTACGAGAAAACCTTCCAGTAGGACAATTTCTGCGGATTCGCAGAAATTGTGAAGATCTCCAAGACTACAAAAGGAAGCTGTACTACTAACAGAAAAACTAGTAGAAAGAGCATACCCAAGGAGAATTATCGAGAGAGCAAGAAAGAGGTCACGCAATACTCCTAGAGAGGTATTATTAGAAACCCACAAAAGAACGAGGATGACACACTTATATGCGTCACCACGTATAATAACTCCTCGAATGATATCAAAAGATAATAAATAAAAAATGGTCTATCCTTACATCTAACGAACTTACATTCCAGAAACCCATGTTTTCTTACCGTCGAAATAGAAGTCTCAGGGATTCCCTCATACATACCAAGTTTGAGAATCCTACAAAAACTTTTCAATCTACGCTTTGGAATCAATCTCCTGTTGTAGGCCATTATCCATGCGGCTCATGCGTGGCATGCCCTTTCACGGAACACACACGAGAGATTGACCTAGACATGCACCACGCTTGGGAACAACGCACACATACCAACTGTAACAGCGACTCAGTGATATACATGATAAAATGCCCATGCTTACTCATGTACATCGGGATGACAAGCAGAAAGGTTAAAGTACGCATTAGTGAGCACAGGAGCACTATACGTAGGGCGATTATAGCAACCAAGCTCACGGCTCACTACGTGGAAAAACATCATACTGATAACGACATCAAGTGGACGATCGTAGAGCAGGTCAAGGGCAGCGGTGACCTTTCACAGATCTTACTTGAACGCGAACAGAGATGGGTGTATAGACTCAAAACCCATATCATCGGGTTGAACGAGTCGATTCCATGGAATCAACTCAATCGCAGGAAGTAAACAAAATCCCCCCCCCCTTTTCCTTTTTAATATGATGATATACTTGCGTTCAACATGACCCTTCACACTCACGAGATAGTATTCGGTCGCTTTAGCATCTGACCCCAGCGCACTATCTATGTGGCACAATCTTTTGGTTTGAGGGCAGAATTAAAACTACACTTCCCAGCAGTCCTCCCGTTCCATGAACGAAGGAAGTCCTAACCAGGAAGTAGGCGGGGCCACGCGATTCACGTGATGATGCGGGTTTCCTTTTAAGAATCGGCGTCCTGATTACAACTCGAGCTGAAAGCCGTTAGGACCACCACCGAATAGGTTATCAGTGGGGCAGGATTCTTGGAGGCGTGAGTACCTTGCTCTGCACACAGCACTATAAGGTATGAGCGGATATTCCCCTACAGCGGGGACATCTATGTTTGAAGTTACTTACTGGACTTCTTCCCTCTTCATTCTCTTCATCTCTCCCTTTTCCCCCGCTTCCTCCCGTTCCCTCCCCTTGGTTTATCCTGAATTACATGCACGCATCCTCCTACCGGACCGCACACCAATTAGAGTGTGACTACAGGACTACCCCGTAAGCGTGGTCCTATGAGACGCATTTCAATCCCCACATTGGGGTAAGTTGGTTATCTGTTGTTTCTTATGTTCATTTTACAAGCAAACCGCTCTGAATAGAGTTGTAGGTGTTTAGCGAATGAGTGTCTGGCCATTTTTTGATAAACAGAGATGCCTTGTTACTAGGTACACGAGCTCCGGGAACATGACAGAATGCAGTTTGTTCTGCCACTACACTAGAGATATATATCTAGTCACAATAGTACAGTGTTAGTTTTACTGGTCTATTGAGCACTTCCCTTATAGGTATGAGTGCTGCATTGTTTCTTCATTTCCTTATCACAGCGTGACACAAGGGGTGATGGACACTGATTGTAATATTCAAATGATGTACCACGCAGAATCATGCACTATATGTGGTTCTTATGTTTTTATCTATTTTCAGATGGAATTATTAACCGAGTAAATAGCTCGTTCAGTTCAACCCATAAGGAGCAGCTATCTGCCCTTATATAAAAATAGTATAGGGTCTTTTCCCGTTACTTTATTCCAGGGGTTACTTTTACCGATACCCTGAAGAAAGTCCTGCACCCATTGGGGCGTTTGGTGACTGAAACATGTCGGCACAAGGGTCTTAGGACCATAACACTCCTGAAGATCCTTGTATGGTAAACATATTTTAATAACACAGTAGAGGTCCAAGAATAAAGGGAAACTGGGACTTCACTGAGTTTTTTATCTTTATTCCCCTGGTCTTTATATATTCTAAGAGCTCCCTGAAACATTGGTTGAGCCCACCCTGACTTTTAGGCGACAGGGTGACCCAATGATGAAGCATGACACCACTAGGGTGTGTGAGGGTAAATAAAACCAAAAGGACTTGCTTCCTTTCCTACCATCCTTTGATTGGTAGTATAGCTTTCATCTCGGGTTTCTCCAGATTACCATCTTGCGAATAGTTTTTATATGTATGTTGTTCTAAGGGAGTACTTGTTGTGTTTCAGGCTAAGTATGTGTGACACACTTGATATACATACTCCTGAGGCCCACACATTGTTCCCACCCGCAGCATGGGTGTGTGCCAAATACCCCAGGCACATGTGGTGAATCAGATCAGCAATTGGACCACATATCAAAGTAACACGCAGATTACATGTCAGAACTCAGGCATTGTGTAAGCAATGGACCCACCCATGAAGCCCACCACAGAGTTATGAGAACAAATGCTGTCCCCCACCTTGAGCTAAGCAAAATGCAAGGACACAGTACCCAAGTGACACAATTTCCTGACTGTAAGGGCCACACCTGGGTATCAGATGAGGAGTGGGCAGTGCACAATTGAGGGACATGGGTCCTGGACCACATGACTGATGTACTGTTGAAGTTTAACCAGGCCAGAGGAGGGCACATAGCATGTCAGACAAAGTTCACAGTGCAGTCATGGACTCACCCCCTCCTTGCTGCTGTCTGGCCTTCAGCTACCCATCCAGAACAGGGAAGACCACCGCCAGGATCCTGAGCATGTGGGGGGTCAGGGTCCGGTGTCCGCCCCTCCTGCGAGGAGGCGACAGCTTCAGCTGGACCCGTGCGATCCTCGGGGTCCAGCCCCGAAGGTCCTGCCACCTCTTCTGGCAGTTGCGGATCCGGCGCTTGTAGACCCCCATGGATCTCACTGCCCGGATGATGGTCAGCCATATCTTCTGCCTCTGGTGGGCATCAACCTGTGAGGATGACAAAGTGAAAAGGCCATTACTACACATGCAACATTTCCGTGCATCACACAGTTGGATATACATGTCTCAATCACAGGGGCACATGATGTACACAGGCAGTGCAACGATGGCTATGAACAGTTTGCCAGCAGTTACTACATGGTATCATTGCCTGGGAAGTAAAACATTGTTTAAATGCACTGTTACTGCACTATACCTGTTCAGTGCATGTAACTACACACTATGGGGGTGACAACTACTCAGTGAGCCTGCTAGCCAGTGGCGTGCAGACTGTAAGTCTTGCTAGTCAGACAACATGCATATTTAGTAAGGCAGTGGACAGCACACTCACCTGCTCCCCTGGTTTCCCATACAGCTTGCTGTACTGTGGAAGGAGGCTGTCCAGCAGGGCCTGGTTCTCCTCAGTGCTGAAGGCTGGGGCTCTCTCCACAGTTGTGCCATTGCAGGATCCAGAGGATGCAGATACAGCAGCAGTGGTGGTGGCAGATGTCGTCCTGGAGCATGTAGTGCAGGCAAGTGAGCTCTCAGGGGAACAGCCAGCATTTTATGTGTGCTGCTGAGGCAGATACTGTCCCATGTGTCCAAAGTGATAGGTCCAAGTCGTTTGCATCTTCTGAATCTGGCCAATCCATGGAATTGCACCACTTACACACGCCCACAGCATCCTTCAAAAGTTCAACTTCATGAGACCCATGAATTTGCAAGATTGTTGTGGGTGGCCAACTGAATTCACAGCATCAGACTCGTTAAAGGTTTGAAAACGCGTCCGTTGACATGCCAGGCCATAGCCAATGCGTGCGCACCGATCGGTCCATTGCTGTACAACGCGTACCCGGTCACATCACATGCAATGGCCAATGCGTGCGCACCGATCGGTCCATTGCTGTACAACGCGTACCCGGTCACATCACATGCAATGGCCAATGCGTGCGCACCGATCGGTCCATTGCTGTACAACGCGTACCCGGTCACATCACATGCAATGGCCAATGCGTGCGCACCGATCGGTCCATTGCTGTACAACGCGTACCCGGTCACATCATATGCAATGGCCAATGCGTGCGCACCGATCGGTCCATTGATGTACAACGCTTACATGGGATGACAACGCATACCCGCTCACATCATATGCAATGGCCAATGCGTGCGCACCGATCGGTCCATTGCTGTACAACGCGTACCCGGTCACATCATATGCAATGGCCAATGCGTGCGCACCGATCGGTCCATTGCTGTACAATGCGTCCCTGTACAAGTCACTGGCATATGTCACAATGCCTGTCACAGATGAACGTATGCCAGCCACATTTACTTTCCAGGGACTCAGGGGCACACCTACAACACCACAGCCTGTCCACACTGTATCCTAAGGCATGTAAGGCTGCATTACCTTTTCCGTGTATGGGGGTCAACATGTGGTTTTTTGGGTGTCACTTGGGGGCAGCCACTCCCAGGCTGTGCACGTGTTCATGGGGACAGAATCCTTTGTGTGTTGTGCACATGACCACTGTGATGTGCAACTGTTCATTTCAGAGCATGTGGCATGGTCACATTTCCAGGTAGTATATGTGTATGTCATGTCACATACCCCCTGAGTCCCATGTGGGACAGTATGTACGTCACAGGCTGACCCATTGCCACAATAGTGATGGCCCTCAACAGTCTGTGTGCATGTTGTGTTTACAATGTCTCTGATTCCATGTGCACAATGGGAGACAGTCTCCACATCCACGTTGTTTGTGCATGGACTTTGATGTTGTGCGTGTGTGTGTCACAGACGTCCATGTCTGTCCTGCCGAGGCAACAGGGAGCACTACTTGTGGGGGTCATGGTTGTTTTGCTGTGGTGTATTCATGATGCACCATGTCATGCCAGTGTCCATGTGGCAATACAGGGTCCCTGGGAATCTACCTGTCAATGAGCTGTGATGCCTGGGGCACATCTGTCCTCACATGTCACTGTGGTGTGTGTTTGGAACGTGACAGCAGTACATGGGTACTGTGACACAGCCTAATGATATCCCATAGCACAACCTGGGACTTGTTGACGACACATGTTGAACTGTGATGTTAGATGGTGGCCATGTAGGTGCCATACATGTCCTTACGGAACAGCACACACATCATGTACTTGTGTCTCGTAATGATGTATCATGTGATATTGAGTATGGTCAATGCCACATATGTGGGGTGACTGACAATCTTTCTTTCTTCACCTATGCACTGCAGGGCACCAGCTGTCCATAGACCATTCCCTGACCTTGCAACCATGGTCGAACGGGACTGCATCCGACGGTACCGCTTCACCAGGCCGCTGATTGAGGAATTGACGGTGCGCTTGGCCCCACATTTGCAACCTGGCCGGACATACCCTACAGCGCTGACCCCCAAGGTGAAGGTGATGGCAGCCCTACACTTCTTTGCCACTGGTACCTTTCAACACACTGTGGCGTCTGCTGGTGGGATGTCACAGACCATGTTCAGCCGTGTGCTACGCGATGTTTTGGAGGCTATGTTGAGATACCTGAACCAGTACATCTATTTCCCTAAACTTCAACAACTCACTGACATCAAGAGTGACTTCTATGCCCTGGGGAGGATGCCGCATGTCATTGGCTCCATTGATGGGACACATGTGGCTTTGGTACCACCACAGGCACATGAGCAGGCATACAGGAACCGCAAACATTACCATTCGGTCAATGCACTGGTGGTATGTCTTGCAGATATGAGCATCTCACACATGTGTGCCCGTTTCCCGGTTCTGCACACAATGCCTACGTGATGAGGAGTAGTCGCATCCCGAGGATGACGTCACAGATGCGGAACCAGCGTGCCTGGCTTGTCGGTGTGTACTGACTTTGTACCATTGTGTGTGTTCTGAAATGTAGTATTCCACCCTCTTTTCCAACTCAGCTAATGTGCAATTGTCCGTATGTAGGTGACTCCGGATACCCCAACATGGCGTGGTTGCTGACGCCCCTCAGGAACCCTGTGACACCAGCCCAGATGCGCTACAATGAAGCACATGGTCGGACCAGGAGAGTGATTGAGCGGACATTTGGTCTCCTGAAGAGCCGCTTCCGCTGCCTGGACTAGACAGGAGGGGCCCTCCCATATGCCCCAGCAAAGGTGTGCAAGATTGTCATCGTCTGCTGCATGCTACACAACCTGGCAGTGCGGAAGGAGTTGCCTCTCATCCTGGATGACGATGACCAACATCCGCCACCTGTGGAGGATCCTGGCCTGGGCCACGATGCCAGTGATGGTGATGATGATGAGGGTGATGTCCGCACACAGCTCATCACCAACTTCTTCAGCTGAATGTGAGTATCCGGAGATGTCATGTCAATGATGTGAGTTTGCGTGATATGTGTTGGTGGTGCTCTGGTGCTGTTTGAGTGTGTCCATGTGCTACTTGACTGTATGCGTGCAGCGATGTGTCCTTACAGGTAGTCTGTACTCCCCAACAGTGTTGACATGCTAACTTGGTTTTGTGTAGGTATCTTGTGACATGTATTGGGCATGAGTATTGCAGTTCTGTCCTGTTCTTCAGTGCTTTTGACTGTGTGTCTTTTCTGTCCTTCACAGGGTACTTTCAGAGTTGTTTGGTCAACTGTGATCCCCGACACCGTGATTCAACTTCCAGGGTGGAAGCTGTCGTTTCCCTACAGGTGATGTGCCCCACACCCCTGGACTTCCTTTCTTCTACACTTGTTGACTGTGTGGCCACTGCCACGTGGGATTACCTTGCATCTGTAGTGGAAACAACATGTTGAAAATGTGTAATAAACCTGTGCTTCACTTTGGGATGTGCGTTGTCTGTGGTCACACATCTGACTGACATTTGCTTACTGCACCAGTGGGCTAGTTTACACAGACTGTGAATAGGTGTGGTGTCTGTGCATTGCACTGTATTTCCTGGCAACATCAGTGTAGGCGATGAGTCAGATGGCCCTGGTGTGTATGTGTTGTGTAGCCCTAGTGGTGTGTCTCCCTCATATGTGTCACGTCGCCATGACTCACATGACGGTGTTGTACTTGCTGTAGCAGTTAGCATGCACAGTGTCATTTCGCAGATCATCATCTTCATGACAGAAACCACGTTGGAATCACAACAGAGGCAAGTATGGTGTATTAGTGAGTGGGATTGTAATCCAAAGTTCCTAGATGATTTGGAAGTCCTGGTAGCAGAAATGTCCTGAGTAAAGTCCACAGTCATCTGATACATTGGTCCAACTTGAACTCCCCATGTCATGTGGGAGAGTTGGGTTGCATTCGACAGGGTGAACAGTTTGCACACAAAGGTGAATTTCCAGAACAGGTGTTGGCTTCCTGGGGGATGTGCATGGCCATCGGCCTCTCAGTTGTCCTTCCTCGGACGACCCCTCTTCTTTGGGGGGGGGACCCTCAAGTGCAGGCTGCTGCGGTGCAGGGGCCTCTTCGCCAGAGTCATCCTCCCTCCCTGTGGCAGTTGCAGTTGTTGCAGCACCAGATGTTGTGGGCACACAGGGAGGTGTGGCCATTTTGGTGCTAATCTGGCGGAGGCATGTCAATATGTCCCTATGCACCGCCGTCAGTTCTTGCAATGTGTCCCACTTGGACTCCATGCCAGCCATGTGTGTCTCCACACGGGCCATGTGAGTCTCCACACGTGACATGTGGGAGTCCAAGCGGGCATGATGGGCAGCCTGCTGCTGTTGAATGTCCTTGAGGATCCCCACTACCTGGCTGACCTCTCCGGTGCTAGTCTGGTACGCATCAGCAATGCGTACCAGTTGTGGGTCATCATGCAGTCCAGACCCCTCTGCAAACAGCGACCTATGTCTAACACCCCTCCCACCACCCCTGGCGACACGTGCAGGACCTGCGGTGGCACGCACAGGTGACCCTGGGCCTCCTTGGGGGTTGTTTGGTGTTGGTGTCCGTTGCTCCACGTTGGGCCGGGGTCCGTGTGCTGTTGTCATTGGTGGTCCTTGGTCTGTCCGTGTCGGCAGGGGTGGTCTGTGTGTTGGCAGTTGTTGGAGGGGTGGGTGCAGGGGGTGCAGCTGGTGGTCCTGCTGGTGCTGCATGATGACTCACACCGGAGGTGCCAGGTAGGTCTTCGCCATCCCAGGAGGGCAGAGGCTGTTCCACACCAGTGAGCTCAGTGTCCCCCGGAGCCTGGGACAGGGACTCCTCAGCTGCCTGCTGCTGTGTCCCCATCATCACCTGTTTTTGGGAGACACACACAATGTATGTTATGTTTCTGCAGGCATCAATGGTTCACACACCTGACAGTTGTGACTGTACCTCTGGATGCGGGCCTGTACATTGCATTGTCCTAAGTTGTCACAGTCAGAGGTTGATATTGGTGTAGCACATTGTCCTGCATACTTTAAGCATTTCAATGTGAATGTTGAGGTGTGTACATGGACAGCATTGGTTGTATTTGGTGGACATCCGGCCCTCCTTCTCCCCCCAGCCCAGTTATCCCACCATGAAGCATGCCACCCTTGCAGTGTGTTATATCCTAAGTATTACATTTATGTGTAATCAGCCTAGGTCCTCCTAGCTGCTCAGCCAGTGTGAGAGTTGGTAATGGAATGTTGGTGTGACTGTGATGCGTGGAATGCCTAGGTGCCTGAGTGGATGTGTGGATGACAGTTGGAGATGGGCTGAGCAGCTAGGCAGGCTGCTCCTGGTGGGGCTGGTGTATGGCTGGTACATGGCTAGTACCTGACTAGAGCTGGCTGAACTATGATTGATACTACCCTGGCGTGGAACCAATAAAGAAGACTTAAGATATACAACATGGCTTCCTGGTGTCTACCTGTGAGATCACAACTTATTTTTGGCGACGAGGGGACTTGGACCCTAGAGACTCTTGGTACAGCACAGAAACAAAGGGACCACAAAGAAACTTCAAGAGGAACCTAGAGATTACGCAAGCAACCACATCTACAAAGAAAGTATTTCCAGGCAAGCCAGCGCCAACCCCACCAGTGTCCTTACCAATGGACAGCCCCACTGACCAGTGTCATTACCAATTGACACCGCAGCCTGGGAATACTACAGCCACAAAAAGGATTACAGTGAGTTGGAGGAGTAGTTAAACTACAGCCACATCTGGTGTTCCAGCCACATCGTGCTTCAATGGATTTTCCAAGGTACAGTGAGTTGGAGGAGTTGTTGCAGAAACATCAAGATGCCAACTACAGCACGTCAAAAAGAAGCTACTTCATGGAGAAGCCGAAAAACGAAAGTAACAGGAACAAAAGCAAAGAAACAAGAGTTACATGAGGACACACAACTGTGTCACTCTAAAGTCATTATGCCAGAAGGACAATATATGAAAATGGTACAGCCATAGCACACGGAGCAGCCCCACCGGTGTCCATCACACCGGACAGCCTCCACACAAGCGTGCTGTACCCCGCCTCTAGAGTCAATTTCAACAAGAGGTTTCATGGACGCTGCACGGAGTGAGCTTTCACACACAGTAAGTCTTTCCTTTTACTTCAAGGTTGCTGCGCAGAGTGGGACTAGCATGTACATTTTTACAAGGGAAAGTTTGTCTGAGTTTGCTTGTGTTTGCCTGAGGCCTGAAGGCATTGGACCAGCCGTCCATACATACTGGGACTTCCACAGAGTCACGCATGGAAATGCACAAAATGTTTTACATGGACTTTCCCATTGGGATCAGGTGAGAGGATGTCGCAGAGCAGCGTTGGTTTGCTGGCTTTCACTCTGGGGGTAGAAGACTGCTTACGCTATGGCAGATGTTGTGTACATAGAAACAACAAAAGTCCCTACACAATATCTACTATACTCTAGTTATAATTATTATACATCAAAATAGTGTCAGAGGGAGACTCAAAAGAACCATAAAAATACAATCAATTAAGCAACAACTGATCAGTGCAACACAGAGAGCAAATAACAAACTAAATATAAAATCGGTATAGAATTTATTCAATCATAATACAAAAATTAAAACCATCATTTCATAATAAAAACCAATTTCAGTCTCGTTAGAAAACAGGAAAGTCGACGCTGCGTTTCGGTGAGTCGTACATATATCACCTTCTTCAGGACAGTTTTCTAAGTAATAAAAACATTTTGTTATTTATCATCTCTAGTGTTGCATCTGCCATAATTTAATACCATATCTAAAAGTTAAAAGGTTTCATATCTTTATAGGCTCCTAATTAAGACAAACATGCTTACATATTTATAACACCACATCATGATAATATTTTACTCAAATTGACAAACTAAAATCTCATGACACTTTACATAATCACAGGGTAACATACTAACATTCTAGTTAAGTAAATATCATAAATATGTTTAAAACATACCTAAACATTTAGGTAGACGATTAAATTTTGATTTGTAGAAGTGATCTTCTTGCAATAAGGGGCTGAAAATGTGCCATTTATTGAAAACCTCTAGATTAAAGAGAACCAGATCATTAAAGGGTTGTATATCAACAATAGCTCCAAAAGATGACTCTTCTGATATGATTATAAATACCTATTGAATAAGAGACAAGATAGTGTTTGTTGTGGCCACCATAATATGATATTGTTCTTCAGGAAGGTCCAAAAGGCTCTGAAAGAAATATAGAGTCTACGCTAGATCTATAATAATAAAATAGACCAAAAAGATACTGAATGAC
Organism: Calotriton arnoldi; assembly: GCA_963921515.1. Classification (NCBI taxonomy): domain Eukaryota; kingdom Metazoa; phylum Chordata; class Amphibia; order Caudata; family Salamandridae; genus Calotriton; species Calotriton arnoldi. The sequence continues at coordinate 119,713 of CAWUFW010018505.1, forward strand.
AATAGGCTTACCAAAGAGACATGAATCAAAAAGATGTAGTAGTGCTCATGGCTGATCCGCCGTGATAGAGGGCACTATATTTACAATCCAAGACCTCGCCGATTTATATTATAAGTTTTTTGCGGCGAAGATTTTACTAAAAAGGAAATTTATATATATGAAAAGGGTTATAATTACTATCCAATATTTATCATGCGAATATTAATAAAACAACAGGTTATTCAGTTTATTACCTGATTATAATGCCGTCAAGGTCATCAAGTCAGTTTGATTAAAATCTATAAAGAGAAATATAGGTTTCACTAGTAAGTCTCAAAAATGTTCTTGTTATTCTATCATACTCCTTAGTTTCGAGTTAAAAACTAAAACAAAACAAAAACCCTAACAGATAGTAAAGGTTTTGACCTATAGGCTATATCTATAGTTCTTCAAGAATGCTGTCTATCAATTATAAAGTTTATTTATGTCTCATTGTAGGTCTTTAGTAAATTTTAAAGATTTATGAGCAGATATTTTCAAAAAACGACATTTTGTCTAATTGTTATGAGGGTTAATATGGAAACCTGCCGAGATCACTAGCCATACTTCTACTGCTCAAATACGTGATTTAATGCTATATATAAATGGATGGTACGTGGACTGACAAAATAAAATTAACCCAAAGTCAAAAGGGAAATGACATAACTCTATTATCCTCCTCCTGAAAATAACTTTGTTTTTTCCAAAGGGTACGATAAAGTACCGGGGTTAGTATCAGTGTCTAGCTACCGCTTACCTACGAAAAGCAGAATGGCCTCCTCGCCAACAACAAAACGACAACTTCCGGGTCACGATCCACAGTTGTCCATGGCCCGGAGTTCCTTATTTATACGTAAATGTTAGCGATCACTTGACATACATGATAAGTATGCTTCTCGGTGTTTCTTATGTCAAACGAAACACAATATCTTCATAATCAAATAGTACAAGATTGTTCCTAATATCAAAAACCAAACAAAAAATATATTTAAAAAGAATTTTTAAATATGTTTAGACCGTCAAAGGTGTCGGCCATCTTGGAATAGGTTCTATGGCCCGGAGTTCCTTATTTATACATAGATGTTTACGGTCACATAACATACATGATAAGTATGTTTCTCGGTGTTTCTAATGTCAAATAGACGAAACACAATTTATTCACAGTCAGATAGTACAAGATGTTCCTAATGTCAAAAAACAAAAAAGTATATATTTTTAAAAAATAATTTTTAGATATGTTTAGACCGTCAAGAGTGTTGGCCATCTTGGAATAGGTTCTGTAGTAAGTTAATGCATGCCGATATTGGTTATTGTTTCAAAAATCCTAATCTTTCTTTCTATAATCCAATTAATAAATAAGAAATGCCTGTATACTAATGAACTATCTAAGGCCAAAAATCGTCATAGTTTATAATAAAGTTTACATAAACAAATAGTATCTTCAACTATTTATACACGGAATCCATAAAGATAAAGTACATCCCATTGTTTTAAAGTAACATGGGAATAGATATAACTACAACAGATAATGAGAAAACTACCCGAGTATATTTTAATCAAAAAAAAATTCATTATTTAAAAGGCATATTCTTGATTCATTAAGTTATGATTTTTTTATATGTAAAAATATATATTTTTATTATCTCCAAGTACAGGAAGTTATAAAGGACTCCAGTTATGAGCCTCCTGCAAGACAGATACTATTATTTAAATAAGCCTCTCCCAGTCTTCTTTACTGTTAAGTCCTTTTCTAAATGTATTAAGGCGGGACATGTGGAACTGTTCACGTTTTTTTCTTTTGAGAGTCGAATCACCTCCTCTCATATTCATATGAATTGTTTCTAAACCGCACCATTTCAAATCTTCAATTTTATGCTGTGCAGTATGCCAGTGTTCTACTAACGGGGCAGTTCTTTTGTTAGTTCTAATAGCAGACTTATGTTCGTTGATTCTAGTCCTAACTTCTCTAGAAGTCTCTCCAACATAGCCCAGGAGACATGGGCACATAATGAAATATACCAAATTCTTTGTACAACAATTCATGAAAGTATTAAATTTATGGGTCACACCATTATGTACCATCATTGGTCCTTTAATGATGTTATCACAGTTGTTGCACCCACTTCATGCAAAAGTACCCATTGGTAATGGGGCATTAAATATACAGGGTTGTCGATATTCACTATTATCTCAGTAGGTGTGAACTAGGCAATTCCTGATTGTTCGGTTGCGTCGAAAAGAAAACATAGGTTTCGGAAGGATCTCTTTATTCTGGTTGGTAATAAGATGCCAATTCCTATTAATAATATTTTTGATTTTGGCACTAATATTACTGTAATTAGTTACAAAAATCAAAGGTGTGGCTTTTGAAGTCATTTTTTCAGACTTATTCTCAAAGAAGGAGCATCTATTAAAATATCTGGCTCTTTTGTACGCATGTCTTACTATTCTCTTAGGATATCCTCTGTTCAAAAAAATTTGGGTCAAAGTGTCTGCATGTTTATCATAATCTTTGATGGTTGTGCAATTACGTTTTAACCGTAGAAATTGTCCAAAAGGAATATTATCTTTTTGACAAGCAGGGTGATTACTATTGTAGTGAAGCATGGTATTGCGATCAGTTGGTTTTGTAAATAATTCCACATTAAGTAGGCCATCTACATGCTTAATTTTAATATCTAAAAACTCACAGTCATATTTATTAATAGAGGAGGTGAATCTAAGATTGACATCACCCAGGTTTATCCACTTTACAAACTCCACAAGAGTTTCTACAGTTCCTGTCCAAATAAAAAACACATCGTCAATGTATCGGGACCAATGTGAGATGTTTTCATAAAATGGTGCCGATACATTGAAGACGTGTCTCTCTTCAAATTGTGCCACATATAGACAGGCCAGACTGGGAGCACAAGTTGCTCCCATACTGGTACCTTTGATTTGTCTATAAAAATCCTTATCAAACAAGAAAATATTGTTTTTTAATATGATGGTCACACATTCCACAATAAAAGTTGCATGAGTGGATAAGTCTTCCTCATCCAAACTGAAGATGTTTCTAATCATTTGAATGGTGCTATCTTGAGGAATGTTTGTATATAAAGCCTCAATGTCTAGAGTCACGAGGCATTGTAATTCTGGGTTGTATTCCAACCCCTCTATCTTCTGGATCATAGCAGTAGTATCTTTAATATAAGCCCTTTGTTGGACTACAAAAGGCTGTAGGAAGATGTCTACATATTTGCTTAGTGGCTCGGTAAGGGAATTAATACTAGAGACAATAGGTCTCATTGGTGGATCTGTCATATTTTTATGCACTTTCGGAAGGCCATATAATGCTGGGATAATGGGGTTTATATTATTTATGAAACAAAATTCCTCACTACAAATGATGCCATCTTCTTTAGCGAAGTTTAGCAAGTTGGTGATATTTCTTTTCAAAATGTTCCACTCATCTCTATTTGATTTTTGGTAGTGTAGATTATTATTAAGAAGTGTATACATTCTATTGTTGTAATCTTCAGTTTCCATTATAACAATGCTGCCACCTTTATCTGCCGGTTTAATCGTCAGGTTGTGGCAGTGTTCTAAGGTCTTAAGAGCTAATCGTTCATGAGCATTCAAATTGTTGTTGACCCAAATTTTTTTATTCAATAAGTCATCTATGCTTTTTTCAACAACCCGTTCGAATACTTCTATGTCTTTATTAACTAGATTAATCTGAGGAGTCCAATTGGATTTGGGTTTTAAACCAGATTTATTTTCACTTGGTAATCTATCTTTGCCTTCAAAAAAAGCATTCAATCTAATCTTTCTAAAGAAACCTAAAGGTCTCTTTCCAGATTATATCTATCAATTGGGGAGGCAATGGCGTATCCTAGTCCTCTCTCTAATACATTAACCTCCTCCTGTGATAGAATTCTCTGTGAGAGATTTATTATTGGGGCCTTATCATCTAATCCCATTTTTTCTGACTCCTTGTGTAGGGACGATGTTGGAATTGATTCTGTGGGTTGAAATTCACTCTCCCTCTTCCTCTCACCCTTGCTGGTCCAAAGGTTTTCTGACGTTGTTCTAAAAAAGACAAAGTTTCTCTACTAGAGCTGGGGGTCGAGTCTCTTCCCTTGTTATTGTGGTTATCCTGCTGTGCCTCATTATCAGAGTCTGAGCTAGTGTATGATGTATCAAAAAACCTCACATTCTTTTTAGGGAAATTTCTTATTGGCTGTTGCCATGTTCTCCTATTGGAGTAATCTTCTCTGGGTCTTTCGTAAAAATCTTTTTGGAGATATGGATAAACATGTTCTAAATTATATTTAGAAATGTCTTTCCTTAATTTGTTAGATTTCTTGTTAACTAGATATTCCCTATATCCAGAGATATCTTCTTGGATTTCTTCTAACTTCTTTTTGGCTTCCTCAAATGCAGTATTTTCTTTAAGTTTCTTTTCCATCTCATCGATTTCTACTCTTTCAATAATTAAAACTTTGTGTGCCGTTTCTATAATGAGAAGCATCCAGTCACGGCTACACCTATTGGCTATAAAAGTCCAATTTTCATTAAATTTCTGGTTTTTTATAAAAACGCCTGGTTCATTATGAACCTGAAGGCCCTTGGGAATGGTACCCTTTTTACAATATTCCACAAGAAAATCTGCATGTAATTCTGTTCTTATTGCTTTCTTTTTAAGATTCCATAATGTTTTCCACTGTTCCTCATCTCCATTATCAAGAGTCACAGTGGCTATATTTTTGGAGGTACCATTGATAATCTGATTGAACTGGTCCTCTGAAAAACCTTCCATTATTAACCCACTATATATGGGGGGATAGATATAAAAACTCCCCAGCTAACAAGCTGTACGTGAAGTAAAGAACAGAAACAGGGAGGTACCCTAATATTAAAAATAGGGACAGGGTAAGTATAGATAGAAACAGACATACGCATGCATTTTCACCAACATGATCCTTATGTACTTTTGGATCGGAACTGTGATCTCCAAGCTGTGTTTTCTCTGGTACGGGCAAACATTTTTGTGCCCATTCTGGAGTATTACATTCTATTTCAAGACTTTTGGTTTTCTGGTTTGGGAAGGTGCCCGTAATATGAGAGCACAATTTTATGTGACTTTTCTTTTGCGCTGCAGCGGAGGTCTCAAGAGAGGGCCGTCGTGATGAGAAATGTTGCGGTTTAAAAAAAATGCTTTTAACATGGCTTTTCATTTCTCTAAGTTGAGGCAAATCAGTTGCGCTCCATTTTAAAATTTAAAAAAAACGGCTCGCGCACCTTACCTCCATTCCAGAGGCTTTCATGAAGTCTGGATCCTTGCTAGTCATCAGTTATGCTTATGGACGTTTTGCAGCAGGAGCGTGCCATGAGCCACTCGGCAAGCGTCTCCTGTGCGTGCCGCCATCTTGTGGTTGGAGCCTCCAGCCACTCTCTGTGTGAAGTTATGCACTGCGGCGTGCATTTCCTCCTGCTATTTGCCAACCATGTATTTCTCTCTTGCACGTCGTGTTCAATAAAGATAGTCTTGAAGTATAGTGCTGACAGGAACTCACACGCATGTCAAGTCGGAAAGCAGTTTATTTTCAAGGTATTTTTCCCTTTTAATTCCTTGTGCATGTACATGGAAGTACTCAGTGCACAACTTTGAACTTCGACTTGGTTACACAAGCGATGCGATGTTGGAGGTTGCCAGTTATTAACACGAAGCACATTTGATGATGACATCCAATGTGGTGTGTCTGTTATTGTATGGATTGAACCAATTGTCTATTTTATTCCTGGGACATTTAGTGCACTTTGATTGGTGTTTCATTACAGTATTTTTAGAGTTTTCTCAAATTGCCTTTTGAGACTGAAGACACTTGAACTTTGCTTTTTCATCTTACATGTTTTATGACACGTTCACTCAACATTTCGGGTGAGAGATTCGCTCACCGGCGTGGGGCACAGTTCGCAAATGTTCTACATTTAACGGAATTGCATGTGTATTTACTTTCCAACAGTTTAGTATGTTGTCGTGATGCCACAGTTTAAGTTCATTTACGTAGGGGACGTCTTAGTTTCTTAGTGGGTGGTCATCACAGTATATTCCCTTTTATCAGGGGTAGGTTTGGGTCAACAGTTTAGTATGTAGTGATGCCACAGTTTTACTCAAAGGTTGGGTCGTCCATTTGTTCTAGTGGGTGGTCATCACAGTGTTCCCTCAAAGGAGGGATGCGTTTGGGTAATAGTCCCTTCACTATTTATTTCTTTGTCAAAGTTTGGGTTGGGTTTGAGTCCCAGTTAGTAACCTCTACTTGAGGTTTGGTCATGGGTTAGTTCCCATACATTATCGTTATAATGTATAACCCTTGCACAGGGTTAGGTTATGGGTTTAGCTCCCATTCACATGTTGTGCAGTACTAAGGTACAACCTTACTTAGGGTGAGTGTTATGGGTGCTAGCCCCTTACACAGTTTCATGGGTCGTTGTCCCATATCTTGGTAGTTCCCTTGTATTTGGGATGGGTGTTGCGGGGTATTTTACCTTTGGCATTACAGTATAGTATTTTACAGCTTGTCTCATTATATTACTATTTGTACTTGTTGCTCTACACTACGCTTCTTAATGTTCTTATAATTATTATGGGAGAGGATGGGGGATTTTGTTGCACATGTATTTTGATGTGGTATTTTTCCCATCTTTTCTGGATTTGTATTGTTCATTCTCCTGAGATGTTTTGCTTTATGTTACATCCCGGAGTTATGAATTTTACTGCTTACTTGTGTATAGTTTTTCCTTTATATTTGCTATTGTTGTTTTTATGTAAAGGAAAGGGATAATGTTATATCCTAAGTATTACATTTATGTGTAATCAGCCTAGGTCCTCCTAGCTGCTCAGCCAGTGTGAGAGTTGGTAATGGAATGTTGGTGTGACTGTGATGCGTGGAATGCCTGGGTGCCTGAGTGGATGTGTGGATGACAGTTGGAGATGGGCTGAGCAGCTAGGCAGGCTGCTCCTGGTGGGGCTGGTGTATGGCTGGTACATGGCTAGTACCTGATTAGAGCTGGCTGAACTATGATTGATACTACCCTGGCGTGGAACCAATAAAGAAGACGTAAGATATACAACATGGCTTCCTGGTGTCCATTTTGTTTTTATGTAAAGGAAAGGGATAATGTAATACTTAGGATATAACACAGTGGGTTCAGGTTGACTCTCAGGATGTCAGTCAGTGGTGTCCTGTTGTTTGTTGGTGCCCAGTTCCCAGCATGGCCTTGTGCTCCCCACAGCAGTACCCATTGTCAGCCATCTTGTCAGTTCTTTTCCACTCTCTGTGAGGTGTGCATGCTTCAGTGGTAGCTTGCTGGGCCATGTGGGTGGGGGATGTTGAGCTGTGACTACCACTCCCATCATGCTATTGCCTACACCCCCCTTCCCAGCATGCCCATACTTCCTTCCTTTTGAGTGTACTTCACTGTGTGTGAGTGTGACAGCAATGCCAAGATGGCTGACAGTGGTGTCCTGTTGTTTGTTGGTGCCCAGTTCCCAGCATGGCCTTGTGCTCCCCACAACAGAGCACCATTGTCAGACATCTTTGAAGTGGCTTTTCACTCCCTGTGAGGTGTGCATGCTTCAGTGTGAGCTTGCTGGGCCATGTGGGTGGGGGATGTTGAGCTGTGACTACCACTCCCATCATGATATTGCCTACTCCCCCCTTCCCAGCATGCCAATGCTTCCTTCCTTTTGAGTGTACTTCACTGTGTGTGAGTGTGACAGCAATAGCAAGATGGCTGACAGTGGCGTTCTGTTGTTTGTTGGTGCCCAGTTGCCAGCAGGGCCTTGTGCTCCCCACAGCAGTACCCAGTGTCAGCCATCTTGTCAGTTCTTTTCCACTCCCTGTGAGGTGTGCATGCTTCAGTGGTAGCTTGCTGGGCCATGTGGGTGGGGGATGTTGAGCTGTGACTACCACTCCCATCATGCTATTGCCTACGCCCCCCTTCCCAGCATGCCCATACTTCCTTCCTTTTGAGTGTACTTCACTGTGTGTGAGTGTGACAGCAATGGCAAGATGGCTGACAGTGGTGTCCTGTTGTTTGTTGGTGCCCAGTTCCCAGCATGGTCTTGTGATCCCCACAACAGAGCACCATTGTCAGACATCTTTGATGTGGCTTTTAACTCCCTGTGAGGTGTGCATGGTTCAGTGTGAACTTGCTGGGCCATGCGGGTGGGGGATGTTGAGCTGTGACTCCCACTCCCATCATGCTATTGCCTACACCCCCCCTTCCCAGCATGCCCATACTTCCTTCCTTTTGACTCTGCTTCCCTGTGGGGTAATGTGCCTGTGCTGGAAGGATGGCTGACAGTGTTGTCCTGGCGTTAGTTTGGCTACAAGTCCCATGAGTGTCCCTGTGCTTCACACAGCATTACCCAGGGTTGTGGTTCTTTGTGGGATATTTAATTAGAGTGTGAGGCATTGCATTCTCCCAGGTGAGTTGTGTGGAGTTTGTGTTAAGGGGGTGTGTGTGAAAAGCTGCTTGTAAATATGGTCAGAGCTGTCAGTCCTCCTTCCCACCCAGCCAGATATCCCACCATGGAACGTGCTTCTATTGCAGGGAGTGCAAGTTTGCTTTCAGGATGTCAGTCAGTGGTGTCCTGCTGTTGGTTGGTGCACAGTTCCCAGCAGGGCCTTGTGCTCCCCACAGCAGTACCCAGTGTCAGCCATCTTGTCAGTTGTTTTCCACTCCCTGTGATGTGAGCATGGTTCAGAGTGGTGTTTATGGGCGTGATTGTGAGGGTGGGCAATATCTGTGACTACAACTCCCATCATGCTATTGGCTACACTGACTTGACCAGCATACACAGAATTCCTTCCTTTCAGTGAGCTTCCCTGTGAGGTGGTGTTGTAGTGGTGGCTACATATCTGACTGTGTTTGTTGGTTAGATTTGTGCCACTGCCTAGCTCTATTTGTTGTTGGGTTTGTACATGTCATGACACAGTTACATATCACTATGAGATGGCATGTATTGTGTTTATCTGACTGACATACACATCTTGGGATGATTATCTTTTGGTTGATGTGTATTTGCTAAGGGTGCATGGTTTGACTATCCCCTTGACAGTGATGTGTGTGTATTGTCACACAATATTGTGTATATTTGTTGTGTACTCACCAGGCTCTGGGATGTTTGATAGTCCATATACGCTCACTGGTGGTAAGATGGCCCGCACCTTCTCCTCCCAGGGCCTGAGGTATACAGGTTTGGCAGGAGGGCCACTGCCGGTGTGTTGGCTCAAGGCGTAGTCCTTCTTTAGTAGGTCCTTGACCCTCCTGCGCACGTCATACCACCTGTTCTGGATGTCTTCCTTTGTGCGCAAACATGGTGATTGTGCGTTCACCCTGTCGACGATCCTCTCCCACATCTTGGTTTTCTGCGACATGGGGGTCTGTTGGACCAATGTACCAAACAGCTGTGGCTCTACCCTGAGGATCTCATCTACCAGGACTTCCAATTCACTGTCTAGGAACTTTGGATTCTTCTTTGGGGGCATGGTGATGGGTGGTGGTGGTGATTGATGTGTGTGTGGGTGTGCAGGTGAGGGTGTGTGTGTGTGGGTTTTGCTGGGTGTATGTGAGGGTGCTATTTGTTGAGGTGCTGATGGTGTGTGGCTTGTGTGATGGATGAGCTGTGAGTGTGTCTGTGGTTGCTGTCTGTTGGTGTTCTGTGCTGGTAGGTCATTTGAATTTGCAAAGGATCATGGTAGGGATTTGTGGCCTTTATATGGGTGGAGTTGTGGGTGTGTCTTTGTTCCATGTTTCCCCCCCCCAGTATTTATTGGCTTTGTAATTGCTTGTTTGTCCCTTTTTTGTGTGTTTTTTCCTTTGTACTTTTTGTGCATGTAGGAGACGTTCTTCTGACCGAGTAGGACGCTGCAGTTGGTCTCGTGCGAGCTTCTCTGAGTCGTTCACGCTGTGTTTCATGTGCGGCGTACGCGTCGGTCACGGAGTATTGAGTTGCTACGGCTCGCTGTTTTGTATGCGTGTCGGTCGTACGGCTTGAACTCCGTGCGACTCGGTCTGGTTTTCCACGCATTGCATCGTACTGCGCGGGTCGGAGTTCGCGGGTACGTTTTGTTCGGGTTCCTTCCTGGTGCGTGTCGGTCGGTTTGATTCGTGTAGTTTTCCGGCCGGATAGCTGTTTTCCGTGCGGTTCGGTCGTTCGGCTTGTGTTCCGTGCGAGTCGGTCGTAAATCGCATGCATGTCATCGTACTAGGCGGATCGGGCTGCACCGGTACGTGTCGGTCGGAATGGATTCCCGAACCGAGTCGGTCGGTACGTTTTCCGGCCCGAATCGGAATCGACCCCTAAGAATTACAATCTCACATGTATATCCATCACATGATTGTTCGGACAATTGCTAATCTATGTATTTCAGACATACTTGTACATTCATACTTGTCTGTCTAATATCACTAGTTTTATCAAAGTTGTGATTCTCCAATGGATACAATGTTAAAGATAAAACAAAATCAATATATTAAGTATCTGGATAATCAGTTAAATAAAGAGATTAGATATGAATTTATTTGCTTCTTTTCTCTATGCAGACTGTACAATTTGTTCAAAACATTATCACTATCAACATATATGAATGCCCTTGCTCATCTTATGTATATTCAGATGCCAACAAGTGTGATAATGTTTTGAACAAATTGTACTGTCTGCATAGAGAAAAGAAGCAAATAAATTCATATCTAATCTCTTTATTTAACTGATTATCCAGATACTTAATATATTGATTATGTTTTATCTTTAACATTGTATCCATTGGAGAATCACAACTTTGATAAAACTAGTGATATTAGACAGACAAGTATGAATGTACAAGTATGTCTGAAATACATAGATTAGCAATTGTCCGAACAATCATGTGATGGATATACATGTGAGATTGTAATTCTTAGTTTTTATAAAACAATCGCCGCTTTTTTATACAAAAAAATACATCAATAAATGACAATAGGATGAACAATAAAATAATAAAAATTAATTTTTGATATGAAATAGTTCCTGGGTGTTTACATATTCTTAAATGTAAAGTTGTAAGTCCACTATGTATTATGTTTCCTAAATGTTTTTTCACATATGTTATGTAGACCCTAATTTAGGAAACGTCATTAGGGGTACCCCTTTTCGTGCAAACTGTTTACAGAGGTGAACAGGTTTTTTTTTTAATCTCCTTTGCGTCTTTTAATAAAAGCTTCCAAAACAGTAAATAAATGTTCCTAAAAGGCCAAGGAGGGAAATATTTCACTCCATGCAATTATTTCTGCTTCGCCAGCACCCCCACAAACCAATAGCGAACCGCAGGGTGGTGAATGCAGGCTGGTAGACTGTGTCAAGGGTCGAAACCGCATGAAAACTGTTCACTAATTGAAGCCCAGTTTCAGAAGGAGGGAGTTTGGGGGGAGGTGGGCACCAAAGGTTGCTCTGGTGACACGGACTGGCTCTGTTTACCAAGGGTCGAAACTGCAACAAACCTGGTCTATGTTACCAGCCCCAGCGAACATCACACCACACAGAGCCGCAGGAAGTGAGGTCCCAGAGATAGAGCCTTACCTGCAACTGAAAAACAAACAAGACCAGCTACTAATCGATCCTGCAATATTGCGGAAAGGGGAGGGCCAAACTGGAGTCCCGTGAGCGCTGTGTGGGGCAGCCACTATTAAAGTGGAGTGCTCCAAATCCCAAAAGCGCCTGCCATTGCCGAGTTGGCGTCCCGTGAGTGAAAAAAGTTAAAGGGCGCTCCAAATACCAAAAGCGGCCGCCATTGCAAAGTTGGCGTCTTGCGAGTGAAGAAAGTGAAAGGGCTCCCCAAATACCAAAAGCGGCCGCCATTGCAAAGTTGGCGTCCCGCGAGTGCAGAAAATGAAAGGGCGCCCCAAATACCAAAAGCGGGTGCCATTGCAAAGTTGGCGCCCTGTGAGTGAAGAAAGTGAAAGGACGCTCCAAATACAACAAGGAGGCACTGCAGCTGCCGCCCTGCGCGCCGCTGCTCGCTCCCGAGGCAAAACGCCGTGGGAGTGAACATTTCAAAAGAGGTGGGACATGCACCCACCTTTAGCCATTTGCGTGCTTTCATTAAAGAAAGACACACGCAAAAGCCAATCCAATGCATACAAGAAGCCTCGCATGCGCGCTGCTAGGCTCGACCTAAAAAGAACTTTAATATGGAGGGGTTTGATTAACTATTCCCCCTCAAAGGTAAGCAAAAGCAGTGAAGGTGTTAGCCTTTGAAGGGGTTAGATTTGCTTAATATCACTTCAATCTTCACAACCATGGGGAAAGTGCTCGATTTTGGTGTGCTAGATTTACTATTTCCACCCAAATCTAAACAACAGTAGGGATAATTTTGGACTTTCAAGCAGTCAAATTTAATATTAACATTTTAATGTAAGGAAAAAGAGGCAATATGTTTGGAGGGGCTAGATATACTCTTCCAACAGCTACTTTTTTTTTACAAAATATTTAAATAGAGTATAAAATAAAAGTATTTAAACATAGTTAAAATAAAAACATTTTTATTACAGTTAAATAAAATTAGATAAAATAAAAAAACACAAATTTCGTATTATAAAATAAGTAAAACAAATATATAAAAAATTATAAACATTGAAAATAAATACTTGTTCTCCCTAAAACAAAAAAACAATTAAAATTAATTAAAATAAATCAAAGGTTATTACAATTAAATATAATATTAAAACAATTACAATTAAAAAAACAATAAATGTTTTCAAAATGTTACAATATAGTAAAGAGGTCAACCATTTGGCAATTAATTAACAAAAATAATAATTAAAATATTAATCAAAATTTTACAATAAACTAAACTAATCAAATAATTAGCTATTAATTAAAAACCAACAGATAATTAAAATAAGAATCCACCAAATAATTTGCATAATTAATAATCAATTAAATAAATAAACAGAAACAGAAATTAAAAGTCAAAAACAATAATTTATATTTTAAAATAACTTCCCACCATAATGCCATAAAAACCCAACAACCAGCTAATAAATAAAAAATCAATCAGTAATTTTTTTAAAAAGAATATTTCAAAATACAAATTACTAACTATATGAAAAATACTAAAATAACATTGGTAATTAACAATTAATAATTTATTTAGCATAAAAATATTACTTAAAAAACAATAATTTAAGTTTTAAATAACAAACCATGCTAAAACCCAACAAACTTAACAACCTGCTACAAAATTTAATTTTCTAATTGTTTAAAAAAAAATCAACTTCACAATAAATATTACAAACAATAAAAAAAGGATATTATCATAATATTAATATCTTATAACAATAAAATGACTAATATGTATTAAAATTAAAAACGATATTTTATACAACTGTATCAATGTAAACAATATTATATACAACAATATCTTAAAAAACTATATCATATACCTAAGAAAAGTACATTCTTACCTTCTGTACTCTGTCCCACAATATTTTTGCACCCCATATTATTTTTGTCAAGATATTCTTCTTCTTTCACAATATTTTTTTCTTCATAATACCCTCTAAGGGGCTGATTTCGAGTTTGACGGTGCAGCGGCGAGACCGCCCCACTGCTGCACCGTAAAACCCGCATGAGAACCACCCGTCAAAAAATGACTTTTTTGTCATTGTCATGAGATTCCTAAAATAAAATAGGCACCTCGATGGGAACGTCAGAAAAGGTTCCAGCACGGCATGGACTGAAAAGTCCATGCCGTGCTGGAACTTCTGTACATGCACACAGGGGGGCACATGTTGTGCTCCCCTGTGTGCATCCACAAGGATTGAGTCACAAGAGGGCCCTGCAGGGCCCCCTTTCTTTCATCTCCGCCACTGTTTTCATGGAGAAAAGACCTCCATGAAATCAGTGGCAGCGCTGAAAGTCATAATATGCTTAGCGGAACCGCGGCGGTCACACCAAGCAAATAGATGCTCCTTGATTGCCACACAAACGCCGGGGAACGGTGGTTCCCTGGCAGAGTTGGTGGTCCCAAGCCGGCACGACCACCAGGGTGACAATGCTGCGGTCGCAAGACCACCACCGCCGTGCCACCACGAGTCTGGCGGCTCTGCGGACCACCAACTCGTAATTAGGCCATAAGTGTTGTCTGTTTTAGTTATCTGCAAGCTATCATGTGGTAATTTGTGCTCCAGTCAGCTCCAACCCTAAAAGTCAGCAGTACCCTATATGGATCTGTCAAAAAATATGGGTCTTTTCACTATCAAAAAGATTAAGCCTGCGGGTTTTCTCAAGTCATTCACAATGCAAAATGAGTGATTCATTGCCTATGTCACCACATTCAATAATAAATAAAGCATGTCTCTTGGCCTTGGTCGACCTGTTTGGCCGAGACAGCCTGTCTACCATGTTCTTTGTGGAACAGGCGCATAAATTGCTGGGCCCTAAACCTCCACCAGGAGCACCCCGATGGCCAATCGCAGTATCAAGGCTCATCGAATTCTATTTTTTATGACTTTATGGTGGTGGTACAGGCACTCAGGAAATTTGTGAAAGTCAAGCGCACACAGCATAACTGTATTGTGAGATATGCCATGTTACACCCTGCTCCGCTGCATGTAGAAAATCCATTTCTTCACCTCTGCAGCGGATTATATAAAATTCTGCAAGTCGCTTAAACTTAGCCGGAACTCTCCAAATTTGACTACTGGCTCACCATCCCAATCCACACACAGCAGCTCTTTTTTCTCCCCCCTCCGGCTGTTGAATGTTTGCACTATATGAGAGGGTGAGTTTGGTTTGCCGCAATATTGGCTGCCTGCCCCTGATAGGTGGAGGACTCACATTGATCCTGAATGGGGCCCATTGGACCACTACACATACTATTGGTAACCTCAATTAGTCAAATGTGTGTCGAAGGGCGCTGCCATGCCCCAAGTTGTGTACCACCCAATTGGTTTGATTTTGGGTTTTTTTGGTCAAGCTTTGGAGCTTGCCTTTCCTGAGAGCAAATATGGGTTTTCCTTTGTGTATTTGCATGGCTGACATTAGGGGTTGTCAGTGTGGGTGTACTGCACCTTACAACATTCCCTTTCTACATCTCGGGCCCGATTATGAGCTTGGCAGTCGGGAGAAAGCCGCCAAGCCGGTGGCATACCCATTGCCGTATTACGATTACACCGCCAGGCTGGCGGTGTTGTGTTGGCGGTGCCCCGGCAGTGGCATGCTTTGACTCATATAGAGACTGAAGCATATGCGGCTGCTGAGGCAGCACCACTTGCACGTCGGATGCACTATGTACCATGCACCATGTTGTGCATGGCACACAGTGCATGCATGACAGTGCAATGAAAGGGGGCACAACATGTGCCCCATGCACTTTGCCCAATGGGCAAAATCGCCCTGGGGTCCTGTTTGGAGGACCCTTTCCTGCCTTTCTGCCAACCTTTTCTTGCCGAGGTTCCTGCCATGAAAAGGTCGGCGGAAAGGCAGGTCGTGATTGGGACACCAAAGGAGGCATCAGCACCCCCTCCCATCCCTGCCGCTTTCCCCACCGCCTCTGTCATGGGATCCAGGATCCTGGCGGTAGCGGTGGTCTTGTGGCAGCCCGACTGCCATGCTCGTAATTGCAAAAGAAACAATTGATGGACGGAATGCTGGAAAATGCAAACATTCACCCCCAGTCACAAGGATCTGGGTTTAATCCATCATTCTTTTGCTCACCACACCACCCCAGTTTGGACCCAGCCATATGCAAATCAGTCTTGACCCTGTTCCTTGTGGGAACAGTCCAGCCCGAACTGCCAAGCCAGGTCCTCCCTGGAACGGAAACAAGCATCCTGGGACCGGTTTCAGGGCATCACCCTTCTTCAGCCAGGCTAGCTTGAATCCAGTGGTGTAGTGAGCACGGGACCCACGTCTGGGCATACCCTTCCCACTTAGGGCGACATATGCAAAAGAAACAATTGATGGACAGAATGCTGGACAATGCAAACATTCACCCCCAGTCACAAGGATCTGGGTTTAATCCATCATTCTTTTGCTCACCACACCACCCCAGTTTGGACCCAGCCATATGCAAATCAGTCTTGACCCTGTTCCTTGTGGGAACAGTCCAGCCCGAACTGCCAAGCCAGGTCCTCCCTGGACCGGAAACAAGCATCCTGGGACCGGTTTCACGGCATCACCCTTCTTCAGCCAGGCTAGCTTGAATCCAGTGGTGTAGTGAGCACGGGACCCACGTCTGGGCATACCCTTCCCACTTAGGGCGACATATGCAAAAGAAACAATTGATGGACAGAGTGCTGGACAGTGCAAACATTCACCCCCAGTCACAAGGATCTGGGTTTAATCCATCATTCTTTTGCTCACCACACCACGCCAGTTTGGACCCATCCATATGCAAATCAGTCTTGACCCTGTTCCTTGTGGGAACAGTCCAGCCCGAACTGCCAAGCCAGGTCCTCCCTGGACCAGAAACAAGCATCCTGGGACCGGTTTCAGGGCATCACCTTTCTTCAGCCAGGCTAGCTTGAATCCAGTGGTGTAGTGAGCACGGGACCCACGTCTGCGCATACCCTTCCCTCTTAGGGCGACATATGCAAAAGAAACAATTGATGGACGGAATGCTGGACAATGCAAACATTCACCCCCAGTCACAAGGATCTGGGTTTAATCCATCATTCTTTTGCTCACCACACCACCCCAGTTTGGACCCAGCCATATGCAAATCAGTCTTGACCCTGTTCCTTGTGGGAACAGTCCAGCCCGAACTGCCAAGCCAGGTCCTCCCTGGACCGGAAACAAGCATCCTAGGACCGGTTTCAGGGCATCACCCTTCTTCAGCCAGGCTAGCTTGAATCCAGTGGTGTAGTGAGCACGGGACCCACGTCTGGGCATACCCTTCCCACTTAGGGTGACATATGCAAAAGAAACAATTGATGGACGGAATGCTGGACAATGCAAACATTCACCCCCAGTCACAAGGATCTGGGTTTAATCCATCATTCTTTTGCTCACCACACCACCCCACCCCAGTTTGGACCCAGCCATATGCAAATCAGTCTTGACCCTGTTCCTTGTGGGAACAGTCCAGCCCGAACTGCCAAGCCAGGTCCTCCCTGGACTGGAAACAAGCATCCTGGGACTGGTTTCACGGCATCACCCTTCTTCAGCCAGGCTAGCTTGAATCTAGTGGTGTAGTGAGCACGGGACCCACGTCTGGGCATACCCTTCCCACTTAGGGCGACATATGCAAAAGAAACAATTGATGGACGGAATGCTGGACAATGCAAACATTCACCCCCAGTCACAAGGATCTGGGTTTAATCCATCATTCTTTTGCTCACCACACCACCCCAGTTTGGACCCAGCCATATGCAAATCAGTCTTGACCCTGTTCCTTGTGGGAACAGTCCAGCCCGAACTGCCAAGCCAGGTCCTCCCTGGACCGGAAACAAGCATCCTGGGACCGGCTTTCAGGGCATCACCCTTCTTCAGCCAGGCTAGCTTGAATCTAGTGGTGTAGTGAGCACGGGACCCACGTCTGGGCATAACCGTCCCACTTAGGGCGACATATGCAAAAGAAACAATTGATGGACGGAATGCTGGACAATGCAAACATTCACCCCCAGTCACAAGGATCTGGGTTTAATCCATCATTCTTTTGCTCACCACACCACCCCAGTTTGGACCCAGCCATATGCAAATCAGTCTTGACCCTGTTCCTTGTGGGAACAGTCCAGCCCGAACTGCCAAGCCAGGTCCTCCCTGGACCGGAAACAAGCATCCTGGGACCAGTTTCAGGGCATCACCCTTCTTCAGCCAGGCTAGCTTGAATCCAGAGGTGTAGTGAGCACGGGACCCACGTCTGGGCATACCCTTCCCACTTAGTGCGACATCTGCAAAAGAAACAATTGATGGACGGAATGCTGGAATGGCATGGTGAGCAACAAACGATGTATTTAGGCCCAGATCTCTGTACTGGGGTGAATGTATGACATTGTTCTGCATTCTGTCCATCAATTGTTGTTTTTGCATTTGTCACCCCGAGTGGGACGGGTATGCCCAGACGTGGGTCCCGTGCTCTCCATGCCACTGGAATCAAGCTATCCTGGCTGAAGAGGGGTGAAACCCGAAACCGGTCCTAGGATGCTTGTTTCCAGTCCAGGGAGGACCTGGCCTGGCAGTTCGGGCTGGACTGTTCCCATTGGGCACAGAGTCAAGACTGATTTGCATATGGCTGTGTTCAAACTGGAATGGCATGGTGAGCAAAAAACTATGGATTTAGGCCCAGATCTCTGTACTGGGGTGAATGTATGACATTGTTCTGCATTCTGTCCATCAATTGTTGTTTTTGCATTTGTCACCCCGAGTGGGACGGGTATGCCCAGACGTGGGTCCCGTGCTCTCCATGCCACTGGAATCAAGCTATCCTGGCTGAAGAGGGTGAAACCCGAAACCGGTCCTAGGATGCTTGTTTCCAGTCCAGGGAGGACCTGGCCTGGCTGTTCGGGCTGGACTGTTCCCATTGGGCACAGGATCAAGACTGATTTGTATATGGCTGGGTTCAAACTGGAATGGCATGGTGAGCAAAAAAACGATGGATTTAGGCCCAGATCTCTGAACTGGGGTGAATGTATGACATTGTTCTGCATTCTATCCATCAATTGTTGTTTATGCTCGTAATTGGGCGGTCATACTGATGAGGAGGCGGTGCTCAGACCGCCACCGCAAGTACGGCGATCTTCGGACTGCCGTACTCGTAATCAGGCCCTTAGTGTCTATACAGCACTTTACAACCACTATACAAAGCTATGGCAACCTATAAGAAAAACATTTCACTAATTTCCTAGAATATTAGGGCCTGAACAATCACTGTAAGGAGCAACAAGGACTTGCGTACTTGGAGTTGAACTCCCCATGAAGTTCCCTACCCGCTCCGACTGTCTGTCCCATGCAGTGGCCTCACACCACCACTATGAATGCATCCCATTCGATTAATGAGGAGCTTGCAGTGCCCCGATTCAGTCGGAAATACTCAGAAATGGTCGACTGTCGCGTGTCTCTAAAGCATGCGTCTTCTAAGAGAGTAGGGTTAAGATGCCAGGTGGGTATGACCGTGCATTCCACGACTGGGCTAAATCCTAGGAGCAGTGGGTTATGATCAGACAACGTGTGGCCTAAATACTCTGAATGATTCATCATGGGGCCTAGTCGGTTGGAGCATAAAAGCATATCTAGGTGGGTAGGAGTAGTAGGAGCAGTCCCTCTGTCCCCCATGTTGAACTCACCATATGTCTATGAGGTCCCAGTGCCCCAACCAATTCCGGAGCCCTTGGGATGTCCTGGCTGCTAGCGTGCCACGTATTGGAAGCATGGAACTATCTAGGTTCACGTCTGCCACACAGTTAAAATCACCCCCCAGAAGTAGATCTTCCGCTAATATCGTGGATAAGGGCCCTGACATCCTTTGAAGAATCTGGCCCCGTTCCTGATTTGGGGCATAGATACTCCCTAGTGTCATCTCTTTGCCCAATAATCTGCCTTTCACCAAGACATAACGTCCCTCTAGGCCCACTATGGTGTGTGTGGCTTTAAAGGGGGTTCCCGCCCTAACCCACAACAGAACTCCCCGGGAGAATGCAGAGTAGGAGGTCGCGTACAGTTGTCCTCTCCACCTGCACCGTAGGTGAGCTCCCTCCTCAGCACACATATCTATGAATATTGTGACGTTTGGCAGGGGATCCCATCCCTCGTATGTTCCAGGATAAAACTTTTACTTCTCTAGTGGAGTTACAATTTGCTGTCAATTCAGTGGGTCAATGAATGACCCCCCTCCCAATCCTCCCCCCACCCGAGGTGTTGCCCTCCCCTCCATATCAGAATTACCTCAAATGTGCCGGGTAACCAATCAAAACCCCGAACTACAAACTCCCCATCCCAAGGGCAGCGTTGCAACGGCAAACCGCCCAAGCCTGTAAGAAAAGAAAGCATTACAACAAGAATACCACTCCTAGGCGCCTAGTAGAGACTTCCTGGTGGGGGTGGGTCGAGTGGAGTTGAATAGTCTTTCTCCAGTTCGGCCTGGCTTGTTGTGGTCGTTCCAGAGCCAGCTGATGCGTCGTTCCAGAATACAGATCAGCACTATTCAAAGCCAAGGGGAGTCAGTCCCCAAGGCCAAGTACCTTTACACAGTTAAACATTTAGTAGGCAGGCAAGTCTGTGGAGAAATCAATCTGTAGAAGTGGTGCGCCTGCCTAGTTGTTGAATGTAAGATAAGAATATTACATCAGGCACATCAAAAGAACTCATCTGCTGTCGTCGGGTGGCATCAGGCAGCTGTGTGCCGCTGTCGACCGAGTCCCCGGAGTCCGACGCCCCAGATTTAGTGTCTGAAGAAGGCTTCAGCCGCTATTCCCGCTTTCTTTGTGGATAGAATCTCGAATACAGCTTGCAGCACAGCTCTCCATTCACTTTCCATCTGTGAGGAGGTAGGCTTCTGCAGCTGCATTTTTTGTGACTGCCGCTGAGTTCTCTTCCTGAGGGGCTTATTCGTTGGCGTCGGCCCCTTCTGGGGCCTCGGCAGCAGAGCCCCTACCCTGTAGGCCTCCAGCCAGGACGACACTGTTTCGGGGGTGTCACAGAAGTGGGTGTTGCCGTCAAGGATAATGTGCAGTTTGGCAGGAAGCATTAGGGAGTACTGGAGCCCCTCCTCACATAAGGCCTTCTTTGCCTCCTGGAACGATGCTCGTTGGGCCTGCACCTTTGCGGTAAAGTCCGAGGACACCAGAAATTTACTGTTTACATTATGTAGGTGCCATGTGTCCGAGTCCTCTGAAGTATGAAGCCCAGGTCTCTGTAGTTAAGGAGTCGCGCCACCACCGGGCGGAGGGGTCTCCCCGGCACCAGTCCAGGACTCGATGTGCTTTCTCCAGAGCGAAAAACTGGGTGAGGTGGTCCAGGGCGACCTCGGTGTGGAGCCACTCCTCCAGGAAGGTCACCATATTTACTCCTTCCATTCCCTTAGGAATCCCAACCTCCCTGATATTGTTGCGGTGGTTGCGGCCCTTCACGTCTTCAGCACACCGTACCAGGGTGCCCACCCTAGCTGTAAGCTCGTCGAATCTGCAGGAGTTCACTTGCTGGTCAGGTCGGATCTGATCCACTGATCTTTATACTTCTTTCACCCGATCTGCCAGTTTGTGGTGTTCCACCTGTAAGAGCCCCAGCCCCACTGACACTGCTCCAATATCCTTCTGCAGTGCAGTCTTGGTTTCCGCAATGGCTGCCAGCACCTTATCTAGGTGGGTGTGTATGGAGTCATCCACCGCATGGCTCTCACCGTCTCTGGATCCTGACGCAGCAGGGGGGTCCCCCAGCCAACCGAGGGGGCCCCTGCTTATGCTTCAGCTTTCCCATTCGTGGCTACCACTCCTGCAGGGAGTAATCATGCTTAGGGACCAAGCCCTCCTCTCCGGCCATGCGATGCAGGGCAATCCAGAACCTTCTGCTCTGCGCCAATCTGTGCGGTTCCCCCAGCCCACCTTCAAGTCTCGTCTTCCAGAGAACAGCTGGCTCCTCCGCCTTCCCAATCACTTGAGAGGCTCTTGGTTAGGTAGTACGCCACAGGATGTCCCCGTTGGTCGGTGGGGCCCGAGCCGCCAACCTGGCCTCAGATGAGAGGTCCCATGCAGTCAGGCCCCAGTCCACATCCACGAAGGGGCTCCAGTCCCCAGGGCCCGCAACTCAGGAACACGGCAGGCCGGTAATGCTGCTCCCCCTCCGGTCCAACTGAGGACTTTCACTGGTCTCCAGAACTGGCTTTGTTTTTATTTATTCTCCCTTTTCCTTTTTTTGTTTTTGTCTTTTTTTTCCCTCTAAAGTGGGGCAGAGGCACCACATGATCTCAGCAGGCCTCTAGTCCCACTGCAATTCTCTGGTTAGTCTCTACGAGGGGGACCACAATGCGGAGGACCGTGTCTTCTCCAACTTTCTCCTGGGCCCCTCTCGTCTCGGTGGAGCCACATGTAGGGCGGGACCGCAGACTCCCACCCAGCCGCTCTGACTGCCCAGTTCGAGTCCTCACCTCCCGCCGGGCCTCGATATTGGCCCCGAGTCCTCTTGTCACAGCTGCTCTCACCTCGGGGGCCTGTGGGCTCTTCTCCTGGTTGGCACACCTCCGCTGACATCCGGTTGCTGCAGTCGCCTCTCCACTTACCGGAACTCCGACATCAGGTCGACTCAGCCGGCTGTTTGGGCCGCACTCCCCCGCTGACTTTCACTGGTCTCTCGCCGCAGCCCCAGCTCTGTAAGGGAGGGTCCCGGCCTCCGGAGTCCCAGGTGAGCACAGTCTCCCTGTCCGCTGCCGTCACCCCTGCCAAGCACAACACTCGTGGCCCCATCTCTCTGATCTGCACAGCCCTCTCCGGAGGATGACTGCTGCAACTCCTCCAGACCCTCTGGGGCCGGGACAAGAACCCGCTCCCACCCGGGACACTGAAAGCACCCCTGTCACCAGGCTTTTGCATCTCTGGGAGTTTGTTCCGACCCCGCCAGCGGCACTGCGTTACAGGATTAGTGATAGGCCGATGCGGAGCTAATGGCTCACGCATCCGCCTTCTTTGGTGTTTCAACCACGCCCCCACCATACTCCAGTTGATGTTACAACTACTACCGGAGAGGGCCTGGCTTGTTGGTGAGTATGATGTGTCCAACCTTTGTATCTGTGATGTCTGGTGCATCTTCTGCAAATGTGTGACTCAATATTGCACATATGGGTGTCTTCCATCTAGGAGACTCAGCATATCCCAACCGCCCGTGGTTGTTGACCAGCAGGAGCCACCGGGAGAGGGTCCTGAAATTCCTATTGATGATGATAGTGGTGAAGAGGAAAGAGTTGACATGCGTCAAGAGCACACCAACAACTTCTTCTCATGAGTGAAAGTATGCTGTGAGATGTAATGACTGACTGTTACAGTGACTGTTGTTGTGAAGCTGTGAGGAGGACGTTCAAGGATACTTGTTATGTATGTACAGCTGTGGGAAACTCAGTGCAAGGCTGTTTGTGGAGGAAGGTCTAGACACATGCACACATTGTTTATGTTGTTTTGTGTAGGTGACATTTACCTGTGTACTGTGTACTCCAGAAGAGGACTGTGATTGTTGTCAAATGTATGGTTTCCTAGCTAATCTCTTTGTATTGGTCTGTTGTAGGTACCTTTACCATGTCTTTTTTTCAGAGTTATGACATCATTAGGTATATGATGCTGTTCCTGGGAATGTCTGGCACAGACTTTGGGTGTACTATTCCGATACCAAGCCAGCTTGCACAGCGATAGGATGGAAGTTGCTGATACTCCATTGGACTCGTTCCCTATCGTGTGGTGGTCCTTTAGCAGTATGTGTGCCATCATGTTCTCCAACACAATGTTATTGTTGGGACAAATCATGCTAGTCTCTCTTCACATTGGCTAAGTCTTCAATGTGTATGAACTGGATGTAGCTGTTGATGTGTGTCATCATTGTATGCCACAGAGATTGTGGCACACCACTGAAAAATGTTTGTGACATTCCACCAGATGCAGCAACACTGGATTGGAATGAACCTGGACTCAGAAACCTTTGTACTACCATGTTTTAGAGCCTTGTTTTCAATGAAGTGGGATTCCTTTTGTGAGGTTGTTGATATGGCTCCAGCTGATTCCATGAACCAATTGTCATTTCCCTACTATATTTGGCATTGTCAGATGTATCCCCTCCGACCATGTTGTTGAGTCTGCACATGACATTTGTGGTCACTGAGACAGATCATTTCAGTGATGTATTATTTGACTCTGTTTTTGACATTATGCCAGCCTAAGGTTGGAACTATTTGCAAAACAACGGGGTTGACCCAGACACGTCACTAGGACCTGGGTAAGATACGGTACAAAAGGGGGTGGTCCCAGTGGAAATACAATATCGAAAGGAAAACAACATCACCTGTTAGATTAATTACAAACAATGCTTCTTCATGTTTGAACATATTTAATCAAGTTTGAACATATAATATTATGTTCAAAAACAGCACATTTATCAGCAAAATTGCATTGAGGTGCTCCAAAAGGGAAGGAATGGTGCAGCAAAGTGCAAACGTGAGGGTAAGTGATAGAGGAAGGGCAGTGAACAATATATACATCCAGAGCGTAAAAGGCCTGTCTGGCCTTAAAGAAGGCTAAATTACTTACACAACCATGATGTTTTGAAAAGACACGGTGAATTTATCACTGTTGTCTATATTTGGTACACAAAGTACAGGGCTGTCGATGTTTCGACCCAAGGTTGGTGTAGGGAATTCCAGTCCTTACAGAAGGGTCTTCATCAGGACCATGGGGGGCACCTACAAATATTTGAGAAAAGGACCTTTAGTAGATTCAGGCGATGGAACAAAAAAATTATTAAGACAGAATAAATCCGTGAAAAATTACCCTATGTCCACCAGGGTATGCGGTGGAGAGAATAACATGAAGGGCACGAAGGCTCCAGGGTCAGAGAGGGACGGATTCCGTGTGAAAGAGCTGAAAAGAAATTGTCATACTATCAGCAAAAGGGTTTGGGGCGTATGAATCAAGTGTGGTGATGTCCCCAGTGACAGTGAAAAAGCACTTACTTGATGGCTTTAAAGCATTTCTATAATGTTGAGAAAAAGGGCATGATAAATTAAAGATGCTCCCATAATCTGTTGAAAAACAACAAAGGGGGATCAAATTAGTCTCACCACCGAGTAGGGTGTTGACTAGAGACTGTAGCGTTTAGACAATACAAAGGACGGGTGAAAACATACCTTGAGACTGCACGCACGTCCGTTCTCTTGCTCTGTGAACGGGGCACTGAAAAAGCACGCCTTAAATAGTGGCTGGGTGGCCAGAGACGTGCGTTGTGTTGGGCGAACAAAACACAGAGAGCTGTGAACACGTAATTACTTGCAGCTGGTAATTGAATTGAGCACAGCGGGAGAGAGAGGCTCGCTCGCGTGAAGCGATTCGTGCTGCCTTCCATGTGCGGCTCGGCCGAGGGGAGACCCAGAGTGATTAAATAAAATCTAAACAAGGGCAGAGCCTCTTAAAGATAGCCTGGTGGCAAAGATGCTGCCTTGTGCAAAATGACAAAAGAGGCAATGAGCCTCGGACACTATGGGGCCGATTCCGATTCGGGCCGGAAAACGTACCGACCGACTCGGAGCCGGAATAAATACCGACCGACACGTACCGGTGCAGCCCGACCCGCAAAGTACGATGAAAAGCGTGCTAAATCCGACCGACTCGTACGGAACACAAGCCGAACGACCGAGCCGCGCGGAAAACAGCCATCCGGCCGGAAAAGCATGCGAAACGAACCGACCGACACGCACCAGGAAGAATCCCGAACGAAACGTACCCGCGAACGTCAACCCGCCAAGTACGATGCAACGCGTGGAAAACACGACCGAGTCGCACGGAGCACAAGCCGCACGACCGACACGCATTCAAAACTGCGAGCCGAAGCAAACCAAAACCCCGCGACCGACGCGTACGCAGCACAGAAAACAGCACAAACACAGCGTGAACGAATAGGAGAGGCTCGCACGAGACAACTGGAGGGTCCGACTCGGTCACAAGAACGTCTCCTACATGCACAAAAATAACCAAGGAAAAAAAGACACAAAAAAAGGCCAAACAAGCTATCACAAAGCAAATAAATACTGGGGGGGGAAACAGGGAACAAAGACACACCCACAGCTCCACCTATATAAAGGACACAAATCCCTACCATGATCCTTTGCAAATTCTAATTACCTGCCAGCACTCAACACCAACAGAGAGCAACCACACACACACTCACAGCTCATCCATCACACAAGCCACACACCAGCAGCACCACAACAAATAGCACCCTCACATACACCCAGCAAACACACACTCACACACCCTCACTTGCACACCAACACACACATCACTCACCAGCACCACCCAACACCATGCCCCCAAAGAAGAATCACAAGTTCCTAGATAGTGAATTGGAAGTCCTGGTAGATGAGATCCTCAGGGTAGAGCCAAAGCTGTTTGGCACATTGGTCCAACAGACACCCATGGCGCAGAAAACCAAGATGTGGGAGAGGATCGTCGACAGGGTGAACGCATAATCACCATGTTTGCGCACAAAGGTAGACATCCAGAACAGGTGGTATGACGTGCGCAGGAGGGTCAAGGAGCTGTTGAAGAAGGACTACATCTTGAGCCAACACACCGGCAGTGGCCCTCCTGCCAAACCAGTATACCTCAGGCCCTGGGAGGAGAAGGTGCGGGCCATCCTACCACCAGTGAGCGTCTATGGACTAGAAAACATCCCAGAGCCTGGTGAGTACACAAATAATGTACACAATATTGTGCCACAATACACACACATCACTGTCAAGGGGAGAGTCAAACCATGCACCCTTAGCAAATACACACCAACCAAAACAGATCATCCCAAAATGTGTATGTCAGCCAGATAAAAACAATACATGCCAGCTCATAGTGAAATGTAACTGTGTCATGACATGTACAAACCTAACAACAAATACAGCTAGGCAGTGGCACAAATATAACCAACAAACACAGTCAGACATGTAGCCACCACCACAACACCACCTCACAGGGAAGCTCACTGAAAGGAAGGAATACTGTGTATGCTGGGCAAGTCAGTGCAGCCAATAGCATCATGGGAGTCGTAGTCACAGAAATTGCCCACCCTCACAATGCGCACATCAACACCACCATGAACCATGCACACATCACAGGCAGTGCAAAACAACTGACAAGATGGCTGACACTGGCT
The DNA here is from genome assembly GCA_963921515.1 of Calotriton arnoldi. Lineage (NCBI taxonomy): Eukaryota > Metazoa > Chordata > Amphibia > Caudata > Salamandridae > Calotriton > Calotriton arnoldi. The sequence goes on from CAWUFW010018505.1 coordinate 146,597, forward strand.
ACTGCTGTGGGGAGCACAAGGCCCTGCTGGCAACTGTGCACCAACAAACAGCACAACACCACTGCCTGACATCCTGAAAGCCAACTTGCACTCTCTGCAATGCAAGCACGTTGCATGGTGGGATATCTGGCTGGGTGGGAAGGAGGACTCACAGCACTGACCATAGTTACAAGCAGCTCACCTCACACACCCCTCAACACAAACTCCACATAACCCACCTGGGAGAATGCAATGCCTCACATACCAAAGGAAGATTCCACAAAGAACCACCACCCTGGGTAATGCTGTGTGAAGCACAGGGACACACCTGGGACTTGTAGCCAAACAAATGCAAGGACAACACTGTCAGCCTTCCTGTCAGCACAGGCACACTACCCCACAGGGAAGCAGAGTCAAAAGGAAGGAAGTATGGGCATGCTGGGAAGGGGTGTGTAGGCAATAGCATGATGGGAGTTGGAGTCACAGATACTGCTCACCCTCACAATTGGCCCATCAACACCACTCTGAACCATGCTCATAACACAGGCAGTGCAAAACAACTGACAAGATGGCTGACACTGGCTACTGCTGTGGGGAGCACAAGGCCCTGCTGGCAACTGTGCACCAACAAACAGCACAACACCACTGCCTGACATCCTGAAAGCCAACTTGCACTCTCTGCAATGCAAGCACGTTGCATGGTGGGATATCTGGCTGGGTGGGAAGGAGGACTCACAGCACTGACCATAGTTACAAGCAGCTCACCTCACACACCCCCTCAACACAAACTCCACATAACCCACCTGGGAGAATGCAATGCCTCACATACCAAATGAAGATTCCACAAAGAACCACCACCATGGGTAATGCTGTGTGAAGCACAGGGACACACCTGGGACTTGTAGCCAAACAAACGCAAGGACAACACTGTCAGCCTTCCTGTCAGCACAGGCACACTACCCCACAGGGAAGCAGAGTCAAAAGGAAGGAAGTATGGGCATGCTGGGAAGGGGGTGTAGGCAATAGCATGATGGGAGTTGGAGTCACAGATACTGCTCACCCTCACAATTGGCCCATCAACACCACTCTGAACCATGCTCATATCACAGGGAGTGGATAAGGACTGACAAGATGGCTGACACTGGCTACTGCTGTGGGGAGCACAAGGCCCTGCTGGCAACTGTGCACCAACAAACAGCACAACACCACTGCCTGACATCCTGAAAGCCAACTTGCACTCTCTGCAATGCAAGCACGTTGCATGGTGGGATATCTGGCTGGGTGGGAAGGAGGACTCACAGCACTGACCATAGTTACAAGTAGCTCACCTCACACACACCCTCAACACAAACTCCACATAACCCACCTGGGAGAATGCAATGGCTCACATACCAAATGAAGATTCCACAAAGAACCACCACCCTGGGTAATGCTGTGTGAAGCACAGGGACACACCTGGGACTTGTAGCCAAACAAACGCAAGGACAACACTGTCAGCCTTCCTGTCAGCACAGGCACACTACCCCACAGGGAAGCAGAGTCAAAAGGAAGGAAGCATGGGCATGCTGGGAAGGGGGGTGGAGGCAAAAGCATGATGGGAGTGGTAGTCACAGCTCAACATCCCCCACCCCCATGGCCCAGCAAGCTCACACTGAAGCATGCACACCTCACAGAGAGTGTAAAGCCCCATCAAAGATGTCTGACACTGGTGCTCTGTTGTGGGGAGCACAAGGCCATGCTGGGAACTGGACAACAACCAACAGCAGGACACCACTGTCAGCCATCTTGCCATTGCTGTCACACCCACACACAGTGAAGTACACTCAAAAGGAAGGAAGTATGGGCATGCTGGGAAGGGGGTGCAGGCAATAGCATGATGGGAGTGGGAGTCACAGCTCAACATCCCCCCCCATGGCCCAGCAAGCTCACACTGAAGCATGCACACCTCACAGAGAGTGTAAAGCCCCATCAAAGATGTCTGACATTGTTGCTCTGTTGTGGGGAGCACAAGGCCATGCTGGGAACTGGACAACAACCAACAGCAGGACACCACTGTCAGCCATCTTGCCATTGTTGTCACACCCACACACAGTGAAGTACACTCAAAAGGAAGGAAGTATGGGCATGCTGGGAAGGGGGGTGGAGGCAATAGCATGATGGGAGTGGTAGACACAGATATTGGTCAGCCTCACAATTGGCCCATCAACACCACCCTGAACCATGCACACATCACAAGGAGTGGAAAACAACTGACAAGATGGCTGACCCTGGCTACTGCTGTGGGGAGCACAAGGCCCTGCTGGCAACTGTGCACCAACCAACAGCAGGACACCACTGACTGACATCCTGAAAGACAAATTGCACTCCCTGCAATGGAAGCAAGTTCCATGGTGGGATATCTGGCTGGGTGGGAAGGAGGGCCGGATGTCAACCCAATACAACCAATGCAGACCATGTACACACCCCAACATTCACATGGAAATGCCCAAATAATGCAGGACAATGTGCTACACCAATATCAACCCCTGACTGTGACAACTTAGGACAATGCAATGTACAGGCCCGCATCCAGAGGCACAGTCACAACTGTCAGGTGTGTCAACCATTGATGCCTGCAGAAACATAACATACATTGTGTGTGTCTCCCTAAAACAGGTGATGATGGGGACACAGCAGCAGACGCTGAGGAGTCCCCGTCCCAGGCTCAAGAGGATACGGAGCTCACTGGTGTGGAACAGCCACTGCCCTCCTCGGATGAAGAAGACCAACCTGGCACCTCCGGAGCAAGTCATCATGCAGCACCAGCAGGACCACCAGCTGCACCCCTGCACCCACCCCTCCAACGACTGTCAACACACATACCACCCCTGCCGACATGGAAAGACCAAGAAGCACCACCACCACCAGCACAGGGACCCTGGACCAACGTGGGGCCATGGACACCAACACCACCAACAACCCCCAAGGGGGCCCAGGGTCACCTGTGCGTGCCACCTCAGGTACTGCACGTGTCGCCAGGGGTGGGAGACACAGGTCACTGATCGCAGAGGGGTCTGGACTGCATGATGACCCACAACTGGCACGCATAGCCGATGCGTACCAGTCCAGCACCGGAGAGCTCAGCCAGGTAGTGGGGCTCCTCAGGGACATTAAACAGCAGCAGGCTGCCCATCATGCCCGCTTGGACTCACACATGTCTCGCGTGGAGTCCAAGTGGGACACACTGCAAGAGATGACGGCGGTGCATAGGGACATACTACAATGCCTCCGCCAGATGAGCAGCAACCAGTCAACACCTCCCTGTGTGCCCACAACATCTGCTGCTGAAACAACTGCAACTGCCACAGGGAGGGAGGATGACTCTGGCGGAGAGTCCCCTGCACCGCAGCAGCCTGCACTTGAGGGTCCCCCCCCAAAGAAGAGGGGCCGTCCGAGGAGGGGCAAGTGAGAGGCCGATGGCCATGTGCAACCCCCAGGAAGCCTAAACCTGTTCTGGATAATCACCTTTGTGCGCAAACTGTTCACCCTGTTGACTGCAACACAATTCTCCCACATGACATGGGGAGCTCAAGTTGGACCAATGTCTCAGATGACTGTGGACTTTACTCTGGACATTTCTGCTACCAGGACTTCCAAATCATCTAGGAACTTTGGATTATAATCACAATGTACAGCACCCACCATCCTGTGCACTATACTCACACATGTATGTCAATAAACTCACTAATACACCATACTTGCCTCTGTTGTGATTCCTACGTTTTCTCTGAAGTGGCGATGATGAACTGGGAAATGACACTGTGCATGCTAACTGCTACAGCAAGTACAACACCGGCATGTGAATCATGGCGACGTCACACATATGAGGGAGGCACACCACCAGGGCTACACAACACATACACACAATGGCCATCTGACTCATCGCCTACACTGATGTTGCCAGGAAATACGTTGCATTGCACAGACCCAACACCTATTCACAGTCTGTGTTAACTAGCCCACTGGTGCAGTAAGCAAATGTCAGTCAGATGTGTGACCACAGACAACGCACATCACAAAGTGAAGCACAGGTTTATTACACATTTGCAACATGTTGTAACCACCACAGATGGCAGCGGGCACACAGTCAACAAGTGTAGAAGGAAGGAAGTCCATGGGTGTGGTGCACATCACCTGTAGGGACACGACAGCTACCACCCTGGAAGTCGAATCACGGTGTCGGGGATCACAGTTGACCAAACGACTCTGAAAGTACCCTGTGAAGGACAGAAATGACACACAGTCAAAAGCACTGAAGAACAGGACAGAACTGCAATACTCATGCCCAATACATGTCACAAGATACCCACCCAGAACCAAGTTAGCATGTCAACACTGTTGGGAAGTACAGACTACCTGTAAGGACACATCGCTACACGCATACAGTCATGTAGCACATGCACACACTCAAACAGCACCAGAGCACCACCAACACATATCATGCAAACTCACATCAGTTACATGACATCTCTGGATACTTACATTCAGCTGAAGTAGTTGGTGATGAGCTGTGTGCGGACATCACCATCATCATCATCATCATCACTGGCATCGTGGTCCAGGCCAGGATCCTCCACAGGTGGTGGACGTTGGTCATCGTCATCCAGGATGAGAGGCAACTCCTTCCGCACTGCCAGGTTGTGTAGCATGCAGCAGACGATGACAATCTTGCACACCTTTGCCGGGGCATATGGGAGGGACCCTCCTGTCTTGTCGAGGCAGCGGAAGCGGCTCTTCAGGAGACCAAATGTCCGCTCAATAACTCTCCTCGTCCGACCATGTGCCTCATTGTAGCGCATCTGGGCTGGTGTCACAGGGTTCCTGAGGGGCGTCAGCAACCATGGCATGTTGGGATATCCGGAGTCACCTACATACAGACAATTGCACATTAGCTGAGTTGGAAAAGAGGGTGGGACACTACATTGCAGAACACACACAATGGTACAAAGTCAGTACACACCAACAAGCCAGGCACGCTGGTTCCGCATCTGTGACATCATCCTCGGGATGCGACTACTCCTCATCACGTAGGCATCGTGTGCAGAACCGGGGAAACGGGCACACACGTGTGTGATGGTCATATCTGCAAGACAGACCACCAGTGCATTGACCGAGTGGTAGTGCTTGCGGTTCCTGTATGCCTGCTCCTGGGCCTGTGGTGGTACCAAAGCCACATGTGTCCCATCAATGGAGCCAATGACATGCAGCATCCTCCCCAGGGCATAGAAGTCACTCTTCACGCCAGTCAGTTGCTGGAGTCTAGGGAAATAGATGTACTGGTTCAGGTATATCAACATAGCCTCCAATACATCGCGGAGCACACGGCTGAACATGGTCTGTGACATCCCACCAGCAGTCGCCAGAGTGTGTTGAAAGGTACCGGTGGCAAAGAAGTGTAGGGCTGCCATCACCTTCACCTTGGGGGTCAGCGCTGTAGGATACGGCCGGCCAGGTTGCAGGTGTGGTGCCAAGCGCACTGCCAAATCATCAATCAGCTGCCTGGTGAAGCGGTACCTTCGGATGCTGTCACGTTCCACCATCGTTGCCAGGTCAGGGAATGGTCTATGGACAGCTGGTGCCCTGCAGTGCATAGGTGAAGAAAGAAAGATTGTCAGTCACCCCACATATGTGGCATTGAACACACTCAATATCACATGATACATCATTATGAGGCACAAGTACATGATGTGTGCAGTTCCGTAAGGACATGTATGGCACATACATGGCCAACATCCAACATCACAGTTCAACAAGTGGCATCAATAAGTCCCAGGTTGTGCCATTGGGTATCATAAGGACGTGTCACATTTCCCATCTCCTGCTGCCACGTTACAAACACACCCCACAATGACATGTGAGGACAGATGTGCCCCAGGCATCACAGCCCAACGACAGGTAGATTCCCAGGGACCCTGTATTGCCACATGGACACTGGCATGACATGGCGTATCATGTATACACCACAGCAAAACAACCATGACCCCCACAGGTAGTGGTCCCTGTTGCCTCGGCAGGACAGACATGGACGTCTGTGACACACACACGCACAACCTCAAAGTCCATGCACAAACAACGTGGATGTGGAGACTGTCTCCCATTGTGCACATGAAATCAGAAACATTGTAAACACAACATGCACACAGACTGCGGAGGACCATCACTATTGTGCCAATGGGTCAGCCTGGGTTAAACATACCGTCCCACATGGGACTCAGGGGGCATGTGACATGACATACACATACAACACCGTGAAATGTGACCATGCCACATGCTCAGATATGAACAGTTGCACATCACAGTGTTCATGTACACGAAACACCAAGGATACTGTCCCCATGAACACGGGCACAGCCTGGGGGTGGCTGCCCCAAGTGACACCCACAGAACAACATGTTCACCCCCATACACGGAATAGGTAATGCAGCCTTACATGCCTTAGGATACAGTTTGGACAGGCTGTGGTGTTGTAGGTGTGCCCCTCACTCCCTGGGAAGTATATGTGGCTGGCATATGTTCACCTGTGACAGGCATGGTGACATATGCCAGTGACATGTACAGGGACGCGTTGGACAGCAATGGACCGATTGGTGCGCACACATTGGCCAATGCATTCAATGTGTGCTGGTACGCGTTGTATTCGCAATACGCGTTGGACAGCAATGGACCGATCGGTGCGCACACATTGGCCATTGCATTCAATGTGTGCTGGTACGCGTTGTATCCCGGGTACGCGTTGGACAGCAATGGACCGATCGGTGCGCACACATTAGCCATTGCATTCAATGTGTGCTGGTACGCGTTGTATCCCGGGTACGCCTTGAACAGCAATGGACCGATCGGTGTGCCCGGCCGGCCCATTGCAATCAATGTGTGCGGGTACGCGTTGTTTCCTGGGTACGCCTTGAACAGCAATGGACCGATCGGTGTGCCCGGCCGGCCCATTGCAATCAATGTGTGCGGGTACGCGTTGTATCCCGGGTATGCCTTGAACAGCAATGGACCGATCGGTGTGCCCGGCCGGCCCATTGCAATCAATGTGTGCGGGTACGCGTTGTATCCCGGGTACGCCTTGAACAGCAATGGACCGATCGGTGTGCACCCATTGGCTATGGCCTGGCCTGGCAACGGACGCGTTTTCAAATTTTGAACGAGTCTGATGCTGGAAATTCAGTTGGTCACCCACAACAATGTTGCAAATTCATGGGTGTCATGAAGTTGAACTTTTGAAGGATGCTGTGGGCGTGTGTAAGGGATGCAATTCCATGGATTGGCCAGATTCAGAAGATGCTAACTACTTGGACCTATCACTTTGGACACATGGGACAGTAACTGCCTCTGCAGCACACATATAATGCTGGATGTTCCCCTGAGAGCTCACTTGCCTGCACTACATGCTCCAGGACGACATCTGCCACCACCACTGCTGCTGAATCTGCACCCTCTGGACCCTGCAATGGCACGTACTGTGGAGAGAGCCCCAGCCTTCAGCACTGAGGAGAACCAGGCCCTGCTGGACAGCCTCCTTCCACAGTACAGCAAGCTGTATGGGAAAGCAGGGGAGCAGGTGAGTGTTCTGTCCACTGCCTTCCTAAATGTGCATGTTGTCTGACTAGCAAGGATAACAGTCTGCACGCCACTGGCTAGCAGGCTCACTGAGTAGTTGTCACCCCCATAGTGTGTAGTTACATGCACTGGACAGGTATGGTGCAGTGACAGTGCATTTAAACAAGGTTTTACTTCCCAAGCAATGATACCATGTAGTTACTGCTGGCATACTGTCCATGGCCATCTTTGCACTGCCTGTGTACATCATGTGCCCCTGTGATTGAGACATGTATACACAACTGTGTAATGCACGGATATGTTGCATGTGTAGTAATAGCATTCTCACTTTGTCATCCTCACAGGTTGATGCCCACCAGAAGCAGAAGATATGGCTGACCATCGTCCGGGCAGTGAGATCCGTGGGGGACTACAAGCGCCGGATCCGCAACTGCCAGAAGAGGTGGCAGGACCTTCGGGGCTGGACCCGGAGGATCGCACGGGTCCAGCTGAAGCTGTCGCCTCCTCGCAGGAGGGGCGGACACTGGACCCTGACCCCCACATGCTCAGGATCCTGGCGGTGGTCTTCCCTGATCTGGATGGGCAGCTGAAGGCCAGAGAGCAGCAAGGAGGGGGTGAGTCCATGACTGCATTGTGAACTTTGTCTGCCATGCTATGTGCCCTCCTCTGGCCTGGTTAAACTTCCACAGTACATCAGTCATGTGGTCCAGGACCCATGTCCCTCAATTGTGCACTGCCCACTCCTCATCTGATACCCAGGTGTGGCCCTTGCAGACAGGGAATTGTGTCACTTGGGTACTGTGTCCTTGCAGTTTGCTTGACTCAAGGTGGGGGACAGCATCTGTTCCCCTACCTCTGTGGTGGGCATCATGGGTGGGTCCATTGCTTACACAATGCCTGTGTTCTGACATGTAATCTGCGTGTCACTTTGATATGTGGTCCAATTGCTGAGCTGATCCACCACATGTGCCTGGGGTGTCTGGCACACACCCATGCTGCGGGTGGGAACAATGTTTGGGCCCCTGGAGTGTGTATATTACGTGTGTCACACATACTTAGCCAGCTGCCTACTGTCCAGGGCTCATCCCTCATTCATGTGGGGCAGGACAGTCATGCCTACTCCAGGCCATACAATACACTCTGTACTCCCACTCCCGTGTATCAGCTGACACGTTGTGCTCAGTGATATGTCCCCTCAGGTGTCTGCCTCTGTGTCAGTGTGCTGTGGCTTCGTTGTCAGGACTGCTGGGGTGTTTCTCGGTTGGGGCTCAGCATGCCACCGGAGATGTGACCATAGGAGACGATACTTGTGTGACACATAGGTGTTTGTACACCTGACCGTGCTGACTGGGGTATGCGAATGTGAAGTCCATGCAGCTGTTTCCCATTCACAGCAGATTGTGAGGTGCTCAGGTTCAGAGGGTTGTGTTACAGGTCTCCCATATGTCCAATCGGTATGACCTGGACAGATAAGGGTTCAGATGATGTGGGGTGTGTGGGGGATGTACATGTGCACTTGTTCAGCTCCAGGACTTGCATTCCCCATGACCTACTATTGTGACACAGTGCAGACTGTTGTTGTGTGGCTGCCATCCCCATGTGACTGGAGACAGTGATGTATGACTTAGCAGGCATGCCTGTGCCATGGCATGTGACTTCCTATGGGTGATCCTGCAGGGGAGTGACATGTGCTACATGCACACCATAGTGGCAATGGCTATCAGCACATGTGTGCATCGTGGTGTCTGTTGCTGGTATGCATCACATGCATTTCATATATCTGACTCTGGGCATCACTTTCATCCGGGCACCTGTACTGACTCAGTGGCAAGAGTTGTGATGTGTGCATGTTCACATACTTCACCGTGTTCTCTGCACCGTCCAACTACTGTGTAGGTGGTGCATGTGTCCACACTGGGGTATTGCCAGCCAACGGACGCCAGACAGATGGGTGCAAGGCCAGGTGGGATGTGAGTGCCATGGTTGACGATCAGACTGACAATTGGTTTCTCCTATTCAGTTTGGGCAATTTTAGCAATGTCCAACTAAGGATGCCAGGCCTTGCTCTGTATTGTGCTGTACTTACTGTGGTGTGTGCGTTCGGTGCAGGTGACTGATGTCTGTCTGTTTCCCTATTGTTTGCAGATACATCCACGGCCACAGGAGGGGACAGCTCCACGGACCAGGAGGAGCCGCAGAGCCAGACTGGGTCAATAGCCGAGGAGTGATCGGAGGGACCCAGTGGCACGGAGGGCGAGGGGAGCCACACCGAGGAGTCCTCAGCACCATCCACCTCAGCTGAGGACCACAGCAGCTCGGAGGATGACTCCCTTATGGAGGCGGGTGTCAGCAGCCACCACACCCCAGCTAGTGTTGCTGTCCCCGCCACCACCACCACCCTCCCATCGGCTCCCATTCCCGAGGTCCGTGGAGGCTCCAATGTTCGGGAGCGTGTCTCCTTCGGGCCAGGCACTGCACCCCCTGCCCCTGTGTCCCCTGCTGCCCTGAGTGAGGAGTCTGTGTACCTCCTTCGCCAGCTCCATGTAGGGCAGACAGCGATGCTGAGTGTCCTCCATGCCCACACCACTCTGTTGACTCAGCTGGTGTCGTTCATGGAGGGCATCTCATCGGGCATGTCTGCCCTACAGAGGGGCAATAGGTCCATGGACTCCTCCCTGACGGCAGCAGTGTCCCTCCTCCAACAGTCCCTCACCCCTCCTGCCTCTGCCCCATCCACACTCCCCAGCACCTTACCTGTCCCAAGCACACACACACCGGCACAGGCACACACCAGCACAGACACGAGCAGCACACACACACACACGCCACAGACAAGACGCACACGCACGCACAGTAAGGGGACTGAAACCACACTCACAGGGGATGGGGCCCAGTCACACACACACGCATCCACGAGCACTGCGCAGTCCACAGTTGCCTCTCCCTCCAAAGCCCCTCCGTTGCCTCACCTGCAACCCCAAAGTCCCAGCGGCTCTTCCTCAGTGACCTCGGCCTCTTCCCCTCCCGATCCAGCTGATACAGCATTCAGGGGAAGAGGAAGCCCACCCACACGGAGCGGAGTGCCCCTCGCCACCGGACACCCTCCCCCAGGCGTAGACCGACTGACGCACCCATCCGCAAGTCCCCCCGGACCCGGAAGAGCAAGACCCCGCCGCCGCCCTGCAGCTCAGGCACCAAGTCTCCTTCCTCCATCTCTCAGGCCCCCACTCCACAGGTGCCCCCACCACACCCTGCCCCAGGTTCCCCCACCCACCGATACACCATCCCCAAAAGGATCAGGCCTTCTCCCCCTGCCACTTGCTCTTCCGGCCCCACACACCCCGCTGCGCTTGTCTGTGCCACTGGTGTGGAGACGGTGTCCTCCCCCTCTGTCCTGACCACCTTACCTGATCCCCATTCTCCTCCCCTGGAGGTAGGCACTGCAGTGGAGTCCACTACCACCCTGTCTGACTTGGGCACTGCAGTGGGGAACCTGTCCACTCCATCTGCACGGTCCCCTGCAGTCTTGCCGGCACCCACACCATCAGAGTCATGACCCCCACTTGTGCCGGCACACACCATGTCAGACACCTCCACTGCAGTTGTCAGTGGCTCTCCAGCACCCACCACCCCTTCCCTGCCTCCTTCTGGTGAGCCCTGATCCTGTCCCTGCGGTGCCTGGCCTGCCCCCCGTATGCCCCTCCGAGGGGATTGTCCCTGGCTTTCATCAGTGCAGGCATGCGTTGGGTGACATCTGCCACTGTCACCCTGTTTTGACATTCAAGTTGGACTGGCCATTGGCCTTTGTTAACATTTGTGCTGGACATCAACTGTTAGACCCACATATGCTGAATAAAGCACCTTTCTGTTCTCTAGTGCTTTTGCTTCTGATGTACATGTTGTTGATGATGCTAACCATGCCCTTGCTGCACTGATGGTGATATTTGGTCTCATTATATTGAAGTGTTACTGTGCAGGAACACATGTGGTCCAGGGTGTTAGACCTGTCAGCCCTAGGGTGGTCTTTCCCTATTTTTTTTTCCTTTTTCGCCTCCTTTTTGCCACCATATTTTTACTGGACCTAGGTCTCTGGGCACCTTGCCACTGCTAGCCAGTGCTGAGGTGCAGGTGCTCTCTCTCACTCAAGATGGCTGCCACAGGCCCCTGCTACTGCAGAGGGGCCTGACACGCATACACACTAGTAGCCAGGGTCAGGCTGGGGTATAGGGATACAGTATCCATTCCATCCCCGCCTCTGGGCCACATAGCCAGGCATGTAGAAGGTTCCAGAACCTTCCGGGCTGTGGGAGGAGTTATGTTTTGCCGCCTTTGGGAGAGTCACCTGACCTAGGAGTATAAAAGGCTTGGAGGGAAAACTTTCTAGTCAGTTGATGAGGCACCACTGAACCTGGGAGAACCTCCGCCGGAGTATAGGCTTTAGGGCCTAGGGGGGAGACCTACACTACTGTCGCTGACAGGGCTGAGGCCCTGCTGTAGTAAGATAGCTGAGGAACGCCCACCACCCACTGACCTTGCCCAGTGTGAGGGGACCCAGGGAACCACCTTCAGCGTGCGGGGAGGAACACCAAGCACTCCCAGACCACCAACTCATCCCCCCCCTCATAAGAAGGAACTTCTGACAAGAAACTTACAACCAGAAGCGCCTAAGAAGCAACCAAGCTGAAGCAGTCGCAAGACCCCTTAACTTGAGGAGGCCTGACCGTCCAGCAAGGCCTAAAGCCTAAAACTGCCCAACTGGGGATCACCAGGTAAAGCGCCGTACCCTGAAGCGCTAAACCTTCACCCCCTATTCATTATTGCCTGTTGCTGGGCTGCCCCCAAGTACTTTGCCAGTCAGCCCTGCCCACAGGCTGCTGGTGCACCCTGCGTTCTGTTGCCCCTCAGGTCACTGACCTTATGAAGGAGATCACCGCCGCAGCCGCCTGAGAAGAGGCACCGTGTGGTGAGGTGCGCCGTTGCGCCCTCACCGGGGGAAGCGCTGAGGTAAAGGAAGCCCCTCAGGTGTGTGAGGTGAGGAGCGCCGTCCGCGCCCTCACCGAAGCCTCCAGAGACTGGGCCCTGGGCCCTCATCACCGCCGTCGCGGCCAAAGAATCATCGCCGCCGCCGAAGCGGCCAAAGAATTGCCCCCGCCGCCGTCGCGGCCGAAGAATCGTCTCCGCCGCCGAAGCGGCCCAAGAATTGCCCCCGCCGCCGAAGCGGCCGAAGAATCGTCGCCGCCGCAGCGGCCCAAGAATTGCCCCCGCCGCCGAAGCGGCCAAAGAATCGCCTCACCGCCGCCGTCGCGGCCAAAGAATTGCCCCCGCCGCCGTCGCGGCCCAAGAAATCGCCAGCGCGATCTACAGCGAGGCCTCCAGGCCCCGCAGACGCTGTTGCCGAGCAACCAGGGGTCGCCGGGCGTGACCCAGGAAGGACGCGCACCGATTGGGCGCCGGCCCCAAGTCACGCCCCAGCGCCGAAGGAAGCCCGGGAAGAGCCCCGGCAGTGCAGAGGGAGACGGGGAGCTGGCCGGAGAGGACTGCCGGCTCCCGCTCCCTTCCCCGGCAACCCTGAGCCCCCACCTTCACTTACCCTGATCCCGGGGGCCGGAGGAGGGTGATCCCGGCCCCCGCAACGTGCCGCACAGTTACTCCCTGATCCCGGGGGCCGGAGGAAGGCAATACCGGCCCCCGCAACGACCCGCAACACCGGCCAGAAGGCCGAGGCACCCCCGACCGGGCCCCGACCGACAGAACACGGGCCGGCCCGGAAGATCGCCAGTCGCCCTGAAGCGCAACCAACGACCCACACCGCAGGTGAGCCCTGGAGGCCCCTAGGGCCCATAAGACGCCACTGGGGGCCGGGGGCCACTATTAACCCTTAAGATTTTAGTCCTACGAGGCGAGGCCCCAGAGAGGAGTGGGCCTGGCCTGAGTTAACCCCTGAGGGACCTAGAAGCCCCAGAATACAGGACATGTTGAGGGATTCCCCACATAGTTCATTCAGGTAATGATGATGCCCACAGTATTTAATAATTTATGCTGATGCCTATTATAATTACTGCCTAGGCCATGGTTTTAACTGTTAAGTCTTTACCACAAGGGGAAAGTGTTTAATGGAGTTGAGCTGAAGTGTACACCGCCAAGAGTTGAAGTATTTTATGTTACAGGTGTACTGGAGTTGCGACGCCCACTGTACTGAATGTGGGTGCGCCTAGATTAATGCAGGCCTATTTAAATGTAACGTGAAAAGCCTTCTTTTAAATAATTGAATATGCTAAAGTGAACTGTATGTTTAGGCCTATGTTTTATTAACGTACCTTGAGATCATTATTAAGTGCTACGTGTAGGAGATAATTCCTGCGGCCTCTTAGTGGCCTACAATGTTGATGAGCTATGCAGCTTTATTTAAAATGTGCACCAGTTGAGTAATATAATGAATTTGAATGTAGATCTGAATTAACCTGCCTTATCTGATGCCAACTTAATTTATTTATAAAAGATCTTGATTTTAAATACAAAAGCCTGGTGTGGTGTCATGTTATTGCGTTCGCATTTGTGAGTCAAAGTGAGAGTGTGCTGCACAACTGCCTTACACATTGCCTTCGCGTGCCTTTCCCGCTTCACGCCATGCTACCGTGTCGGACTCGGTAACCCCGGTTCCAACATTTGGTGTTCAGCGGTTGGATAAGGACTGGTGCTTGTGCAGCACCCTACAGTGACTCAGTGTGCGCCGCAATTAGACACCTATTGTAATGAGAGTGCTAGGAATTCTATGGTAATTGCCGACTGTGTACATTCCTGCGTTAGACCTGTTACCTACAGTTTAGAACCCCTTCCTTAAATTGTCTGGGACCCCACCTAGGAGGATGGAGTTTGAGTTAGCCAACCTAGAAAGGTATACAGTGACACAGCTCAAGGAGTTCTGCCTAGAGAGGGGGTGGCCGTCAAGCGAGGCGCCAGGAAGGAGGTGCTTCAGAAAGCTTTGAGGGCATGGGTAATGGCCCACCCGGAGGGAAGAGGGGATGAGGAGCAGGGGGAGACAGACAACCCAGGAGAACTGGACCTACTGCGCATTGATGTTAGCGAGAATGTGTTGCCAGGAAGACGTTCCAGGGCAGGCAGTAGTGCGTCAGGGGGAAGTTTGTCACCAGAGGAATTGGAGGACAGAAGGGAGCAGAGGCAATTAACATTAGAACTTGCTAGAATGGAAAGAGACGGAGAACAGGCAAGGCTAGCCATGGAGGAAAGGAAGCTTGTACATGAGCTTAGCCTGAAGGAGCTAGAGCTCCGGACCTTGCAGATGGAGATGCAGGGCAAAATGAATGGTGGCAGCGTACCTGCTGGGGTTCCACAGGAGCCCAAATTCTATTTACCCAGAGAGGTGATGGCCAGTTTTAGTGTAGGTGATGACATCGACAAGTGGTTGGCGGCCTACGAGGTGGCTCTGGTGGCCCATAGAGTTCCTGAGAGCTACTGGGGGAGGTCTTTATAGGTACATACCTCCACTAGTAAGGGACACACTTTTAACTTTGGATAAGGGGGAGCAGACTAACTACCCTATCATGAAGGAGGCCCTGCTCAAGAAGTTTGGCCTCACCCCAGAGAAGTACCGCCAAAAGTTCCGCAACAGCCACAAGCTTCACACACAAAACTGGGTAGATTTTTTTGACTATGCCCAGAAGGCATTGGAGGGTTGGGTGCGTGGCAGCAACGTTGACAATTACAAAGGGCTGTATGACCTGTTCTTGAGAGAGCACCTCCTAGAGAAATGTTTTCCGGAGCTGCGCCAGTACTTGGTGGACCGCAAGCTGACCAATCCTAGGGAGCTTGCGGAGGAGGCAGACACGTGGGTCAGCACTCGGGTGTCCCACAAGGGAGCCGGGGCGGACCCCCGAAAGGTGGACAGGGGCTCCCCAGAAGAAAGAGGGGGAGATAAAAAGAGGGAGTTCTTTAAAGGTCCCCAAAATAAACCGCCTGGGAGAGGGGTAGGTTCCCCATCCCAATCTGGATCTCAGAAACCCACTTATCCTGACAGGAGTCAGCAGCCCAGAACTGTCCAGTGCTACGAGTGCGGGGAGGTTGGACATTATAAGGGGGATCCCAAGTGTCGCAAGTGAACCCCAGCCCCCACAGGAGGTAAGAGCCCCGGGGTGGCCAGTGTAGCGCTTGGGGAGGAGTTGTCCCTAGGTAGGAGAGGTGAGTGGACAGGCTTGACCTTAGTTTCCCTGGGGGATAGAGAGATCATCCCACGGGTTCAGGTACCCGCGAACACTGCCAAGTATCGGCAGAGGGTCCTGGTGAACGGGGAGGAGGTGGAGGATCTGAGGGACACAGGTGCCAGCATGACGATGGTGAGACGTCAGCTGGTGTCTCCAGAGCAGGTGATTCCTGAGGAATTCCACCCGGTTGTTATGGCTGATAATAGCCTGGGTCATTACCCCGTGGCCCAAGTTCCCTTTGAGTGGGGAGGAGTATCAGGTCTGTTGAAGGTTGCGGTGAGCCCTGCCATGCCAGTTGACTGTCTGCTGGGCAACGACTTGGAACATACTGCCTGGAGGGAGGTAGAGTTCAATGCCCATGCTGAGATGTTGGGATTACCAGGATGGACTTGCGTTGTCACGCGGTCCATGGCTGCCCGACAAGGAACTCAGCTGGGGTTGGAGCCTGAAAGAATGGCCCAGCCCACTGCTGGACGAGGAGATGTCCAGGAGGAGACACCCGGTGAGATGGATGGGGAGCCCGCGGAGGTGACCCCGGAGTCCGCTGAGGTGGTTGGTTTTCCCGTGGGGGACCTGCCGACCCCTGCAGAGTGGCAGGTGGAAGGAGGGCCTACCCGGGAGGAATTTTGCCGGGCGCAGAAGGAGTGCCCTACGCTTGAAGGCATGCGGCAACAGGCCGAAGCCCAAGCAGCTGGAACAGAGACTGGTAATTACCATGTCTACTGGGAGGATGGTCTCCTCTACAGTGAGCCTAAGACTCCGGTGCATGGGTCCGCCCGAGCCATGGTGGTCCCCCAATGCTACCGAGCCTTTCTGCTAGAGTTGGCACACGAGATACCACTAGCAGGACACCTGGGCCAAGACAAGACGTTTGCGCGTCTAGTCCCACATTTTTACTGGCCCAGGATGCGCGTCACTTCTGACACTTTTTGCAAGACTTGCACCACTTGCCAAGCGAGCGGCAAGACAGGGACTAAAGTGAAGGTCCCTCTAGAACCTCTCCCAGTTGTCGATACCCCTTTTGAGCGGGTAGGGATTGACATTGTCGGGCCATTGGACCCGCCGACTTCTGCAGGACATAGGTTCATTTTGGTGCTGGTAGACCACACCACCCGGTACCCAGAGTCAATCCCTCTGAGGACCATCACTGCACCGGTGGTGGCGCGGGCCCTGATGGGGATTTTTACCCGAGAAGGATTCCCCAAGGTCGTGGTGTCAGATAGGGGCACGAATTTCATGTCGGCCTACATGCAGGCCATGTGGAAGGAGTGTGGAGTGACCTACCGGTTCTCCACTCCTTACCACCCCCAGACGAACGGACTCGTGGAGCGCTTTAACAAAACCTTGAAGGGGATGATCAGGAGCCTACCCGAGGACTTGAGAAGAAAGTGGGACGTCCTCTTACCCTGTCTGCTCTTCTCCTACCGAGAGGTGCCGCAGAAGGGGGTCGGTTTCAGCCCCTTTGAGCTGCTCTATGGCCACCCCGTTCGGGGGCCCCTCAGTCTTGTCAAGGAGGGGTGGGAGAAGTCTTCCTCGAAGCTTCCCCGTGATGTGGTCAGCTATATGCTGGCATTCCGCAGCCAAGTGGCCAAGCTGTGGAAGGAGGCCTCGGACAATCTAGAGGCAAGTCAAGCCATCATGAAGAAATGGTATGACCGGAACGCGCGGACGGTAGAGTTAGACGCTGGACAGAAGGTGTGGGTCATGGAGCCAGGAGAGCTTAGCGCCCTCCAGGACCGGTGGACTGGGCCGTTTGAGATCTTGGAAAGGAGAGGCCAGACCACATATGTCGTCGATGTGAAGACCCCACGTCAACCCCACCGGGTGTTCCACGTCAACCGCCTGAAGCCCCACCAGGAGCGTTCAGAACTCACTCTCCTAATGATAACCGATGGAAGTGAGGAGGAGGAGAGTGAGCCTCTTCCAGACCTTCTGGCGGCCCATGAGAAGGATGGTTCAGTAGAGGGAGTGGTCCTCGCCCCATCCTTGACCCCAGAGCAACAGAGGGACTGCCGCCAGGTCTTGGGGCAGTACGCCTCGTTGTTCTCCCTCACGCCTGGAATCACGCACATGTGTACCCATGATGTGGACACAGGGGACAGTCCGCCAGTAAAAACCAAGTCTTACCGGCTGTCCGATAAAGTCAAGGCTAGTATCCAGGGTGAGGTTACCAAGATGCTAGAACTGGGAGTGATTGAGCCTTCCAGTAGCCCTTGGGCTAGTCCGGTGGTGTTGGTGCCGAAGCGGCCCCACCGGGCACCACACCAGAACTTCGGTTCTGTGTGGATTACCGTGGACTCAACTCAGTCACTAAGACCGACGCTCACCCGATCCCGCGGGCGGATGAGCTCATTGACCGGCTGGGAGCAGCCCGGTATTTGAGTACCATTAATTTGACGTCAGGCTATTGGCAGATCGCCATGGCGGAAGGAGCAAGGGAGAAGACTGCGTTCTCCACCCCCGAGGGCCACTTTCAATTTCGGGTGATGCCCTTCGGGTTGAAAAATGCTCCAGCCACTTTCCAGCGGTTGGTGAACCAGGTGCTGTCTGGCCTAGAGGCCTTCTCTGCTGCCTACCTGGATGACATAGCTGTCTTCAGTAGCAGCTGGGAGGACCATCTGGAGCATCTCCAGGAGGTGCTACAGGCTCTGCAACGGGCTGGTTTAACCATCAAGGCCAGCAAGTGCCAGATTGGACAGGGATCTGTCGTGTACCTGGGACATCTGGTGGGCGGAGGTAAGGTGCAACCCCTCCAAGCCAAGATTGAGACCATCTTGGCCTGGGAGCCCCCAAGACCCAAACAGAGGTCCGAGCTTTTCTCGGCCTCACGGGGTATTACCGCCGGTTCGTCAAGGGATATGGAACCATCGTGGGCCCATTGACGGAATTGACTTCAAAGAAGCAGCCACGCAGAGTCATCTGGATGGCTGCCTGCCAGGAAGCCTTTGAGACCCTCAAACGTGCAATGTGCACCGCACCGGTGCTTAGGACTCCAGACTTTGGACGGGAATTTATTGTACAGACAGACGCTTCTGAGCATGGCATAGGAGCTGTGCTCTCACAGCTGAATGACGATGGCCAAGACCAGCCAGTGGCCTTCATTTCCCGAAGACTACTCCCCGGGAACAGCGGTGGAGTACCATCGAACGAGAAGCCTTTGCTGTGGTTTGGGCTGTCAAGAAGTTGAGGCCATACCTTTTTGGTTGTCACTTCCTGATCCAGACCAACCACAGACCCCTTCGCTGGCTCATGCAGATGAGAGGCGAAAACCCCAAATTGTTGAGGTGGTCCATTTCCCTCCAGGGGATGGACTTTCGGGTGGAACATCGACCCGGTGTAGACCACGCCAACGCTGACAGTCTCTCCCGGTTTTTCCGCCTTAGCGAAGAGAACTCCCTAGAGGTTGGGAAGCTCTCCCCTCTTTCGGCTGGGGGGGACGCGTGTTAGACCTGTCAGCCCTAGGGTGGTCTTTCCCTATTTTTTTTCCTTTTTCGCCTCCTTTTTGCCACCATATTTTTACTGGACCTAGGTCTCTGGGCACCTTGCCACTGCTAGCCAGTGCTGAGGTGCAGGTGCTCTCTCTCACTCAAGATGGCTGCCACAGGCCCCTGCTACTGCAGAGGGGCCTGACACGCATACACACTAGTAGCCAGGGTCAGGCTGGGGTATAGGGATACAGTATCCATTCCATCCCCGCCTCTGGGCCACATAGCCAGGCATGTAGAAGGTTCCAGAACCTTCCGGGCTGTGGGAGGAGTTATGTTTTGCCGCCTTTGGGAGAGTCACCTGACCTAGGAGTATAAAAGGCTTGGAGGGAAAACTTTCTAGTCAGTTGATGAGGCACCACTGAACCTGGGAGAACCTCCGCCGGAGTATAGGCTTTAGGGCCTAGGGGAGACCTACACTACTGCTGCTGACAAGGCTGAGGCCCTGCTGTAGTAAGATAGCTGAGGAACGCCCACCACCCACTGACCTTGCCCAGTGTGAGGGGACCCAGGGAACCACCTTCAGCATGCGGGGAGGAACACCAAGCACTCCCAGACCACCACCTCATCCCCCCCCTCATAAGAAGGAACTTCTGACAAGAAACTTACAACCAGAAGCGCCTAAGAAGCAACCAAGCTGAAGCAGTCGCAAGACCCCTTAACTTGAGGAGGCCTGACCGTCCAGCAAGGCCTAAAGCCTAAAACTGCCCAACTGGGGATCACCAGGTAAAGCGCCGTACCCTGAAGCGCTAAACCTTCACCCCTATTCATTATTGCCTGTTGCTGGGCTGCCCCCAAGTACTTTGCCAGTCAGCCCTGCCCACAGGCTGCTGGTGCACCCTGCGTTCTGTTGCCCCTCAGGTCACTGACCTTATGAAGGAGATCACCGCCGCGGCCGCCTGAGAAGAGGCACCGTGTGGTGAGGTGCGCCGTCGCGCCCTCACCGGGGGAAGCGCTGAGGTAAAGGAAGCCCCTCAGGTGTGTGAGGTGAGGAGCGCCGTCCGCGCCCTCACCGAAGCCTCCAGAGACTGGGCCCTGGGCCCTCATCACCGCCGTCGCGGCCAAAGAATCATCGCCGCCGCCGAAGCGGCCAAAGAATTGCCTCCGCCGCCGTCGCGGCCGAAGAATCGTCTCCGCCGCCGTCGCGGCCGAAGAATCGTCTCCGCCGCCGAAGCGGCCCAAAATTGCCCCGCCGCCGAGCGGCCGGCGATCGTCGCCGCCGCCGAAGCGGCCCAAGAATTGCCCCCGGCGCCGAAGCGGCCAAAGAATCGCCTCACCGCCGCCGTCGCGGCCAAAGAATTGCCCCCGCCGCCGTCGCGGCCCAAGAAATCGCCAGCGCGATCTACAGCGAGGCCTCCAGGCCCCGCAGACGCCGTTGCCGAGCAACCAGGGGTCGCCGGGCGTGACCCAGGAAGGACGCGCACCGATTGGGCGCCGGCCCCAAGTCACGCCCCAGCGCCGAAGGAAGCCCGGGAAGAGCCCCGGCAGTGCAGAGGGAGACGGGGAGCTGGCCGGAGAGGACTGCCGGCTCCCGCTCCCTTCCCCGGCAACCCTGAGCCCCCACCTTCACTTACCCTGATCCCGGGGGCCGGAGGAGGGTGATCCCGGCCCCCGCAACGTGCCGCACAGTTACTCCCTGATCCCGGGGCCGGAGGAAGGCAATACCGGCCCCCGCAACGACCCGCAACACCTGCCAGAAGGCCGAGGCACCCCCGACCGGGCCCCGCCCGACAGAACACGGGCCGGCCCGGAAGATCGCCAGTCGCCCTGAAGCGCAACCAACGACCCACACCGCAGGTGAGCCCTGGAGGCCCCTAGGGCCCATAAGACGCCACTGGGGGCCGGGGGCCACTATTAACCCTTAAGATTTTAGTCCTACGAGGCGAGGCCCCAGAGAGGAGTGGGCCTGGCCTGAGTTAACCCCTGAGGGACCTAGAAGCCCCAGAATACAGGTCATGTTGAGGGATTCCCCACATAGTTCATTCAGGTAATGATGATGCCCACAGTATTTAATAATTTATGCCGATGCCTATTATAATTACTGCCTAGGCCATGGTTTTAACTGTTAAGTCTTTACCACAAGGGGAAAGTGTTTAATGGAGTTGAGCTGAAGTGTACACCGCCAAGAGTTGAAGTATTTTATGTTACAGGTGTACTGGAGTTGCGACGCCCACTGTACTGATTGTGGGTGCGCCTAGATTAATGCAGGCCTATTTAAATGTAACGTGAAAAGCCTTCTTTTAAATAATTGAATATGCTAAAGTGAACTGTATGTTTAGGCCTATGTTTTATTAACGTACCTTGAGATCATTATTAAGTGCTACGTGTAGGAGATAATTCCTGCGGCCTCTTAGTGGCCTACAATGTTGATGAGCTATGCAGCTTTATTTAAAATGTGCACCAGTTGAGTAATATAATGAATTTGAATGTAGATCTGAATTAACCTGCCTTATCTGATGCCAACTTAATTTATTTATAAAAGATCTTGATTTTAAATACAAAAGCCTGGTGTGGTGTCATGTTATTGCGTTCGCATTTGTGAGTCAAAGTGAGAGTGTGCTGCACAACTGCCTTACACATTGCCTTCGCGTGCCTTTCCCGCTTCACGCCATGCTACCGTGTCGGACTCGGTAACCCCGGTTCCAACACAGGGGGAATGTGTCCTATCCTGTGGTGTATCCATGTCATCCTTAGCAGCATCTGAGGGTGTCGTGTTCAATATCTGGCAATGGGATTTCCTACTTACATTAGCAATTTCACATCTGTGGCTTCCACCCCTGCAGATCTGTTGTGCCTGCCATTGTTCAATTCGTCTACTACCCTGACCGTGTGGCCATCTCCACTGGACATGCAGGTTTGGGCATCAATGGGGAAGGACTCATCTGTGTTGTCAGTGCAACATTGCTATACAAGTGTGTTGGATCAGTGCTGATGATTTCGTTGGCACTCCCATGACCAGGCTGATGTGACGGGAGCATTCATTTGGTGCTAATTGTTGAGTGTGTGACCAAGTGCTCAGCTGACATGATGGAGCCCTACTGTGGCAACATATGGCACAGCTTTTCTCACACAGGAGTGGAGTTCCCTCATGGCAGTGTGTACTCCTGTGACATTGCCTGCGCCCAAGGTGTGTGTTATATGAGCATGTCTGTGTGTTCACTTCCGTTTAGCTGTGCATGCTGGGATCCCTAGTGTTGTACCTGTTTGTGATGGTTGCTGAGTTGACCTATGTACCCCCAAGTCTTCTCCCTGGATTCTCTGTGATGTGGGTGCATGGCACATTACTGGTCATCAGGGTGTCACCCATAGGTGTGTTTGCTGTCAGGGCTGAGTTTGTGTGCAGACGCAGATGGGTCACAGTCAGGATTCCCCTTGGCACTTGTTGTTTACACCTGTCATGTGATTTCCAGTTTGTGTTATCTTTCAGTGATTGTGATACGTTGTGTGTGTGACTGCTGGCACTCCTCAGGGTCCGGGCTGCAATGTTGGTAGTTGTCTATGTGTGTTCTTTGTGGGTGTCCTTGGCTTCTTCATTGGTGTGTGACTGTGGCTGGGATCCCATTGGTTGGTGTGGTATTGCCGTCATGTCCATGTACAGCGTAGTGTGCAGTGTGTCAGACATTCAGGAGTCTTGTTGAGTGGCCATGTGTGATGTGTTTCTGCACCTTGGTTCCCACCCACCACCCTGGGATTGTCATGGGTGCATGTGCAATGTCACCAGTGCATGTGTGCTTCACTGCTGCACATTGTTGGAGGTCGAGGTGTGTGGTGTTGAGTGTGTGCAGATGAGAGTTGTTGCCCGGCTAGACCCCTGCCTCCATGTTGGCCTTGGCTTACAGGCCGTGCTGATTGATTTGTGCTTGTGTAGGTGTGATGGTAGTTTGTTGCTCAGGACACATGACTGTGGTTCACAGTGTGAACGACATCTAGCTTTGTCATCACAGTGGGATTAGTAATGCAGCCCAGGGTCACCACATTGTGGGGACCCTGGGGGTAGTGCTGTGGTGTGTCTGTGTCTTGCTGTGTCAGTTGCTGTTCCTACATGCTTGTGTGACATGTGTGATTTGTGCTCCCTCTCATCTGACAATGCCTGATTGCCCACATAGGGTATTTGGATCCATGCGTTACCTTTGTGTGGCACTGTATGCACAACTGTGTAATTGGTATTCAGGCCTCCTCATGTGTTGTGTGGTTGCCTGGGGACACTGGCACCCCCCCCTCACCTGTTATGTTTGATGTGCAGTGTGGGTCTGCCTGTTTGTGTTTGTGCATCTGCACCACTGCATTGGCATATCTTTGGTGTGCCATTGGCTGTATGTTGTTTTGTGGGTTTCCCCTGCTGTCCCTGGGACTCCTAGGTCATCGGTCAGCACAATGATCATGGTTTGTGTGTTCCATTGCTGCCATGGTATGGTTTCTGTTCACCTCACATCTACAGTCTCCACAGGGTATCTGCATTTGTGTGCCCATTGGTGCAAATATGTGGGTCTGCATTCTGATGGTCACTTCTGTCATTGTGTCATTGATGAATGTTGACAGTGTCAGCCCCCATGGGTGTTGTTTGTCTGCACATGGCCAAAGGTATGTCTTATTTGCACTGCAGTATTTGCCTCCCCCAATCTATGTTGCAATGGGACACATGCACTACTTTGCCACTGATGTGTTTTATGTTCTGTGACCAGGAATCATCCATGCAGTTTGGCAGTTGCAGCTTTTCTTTGTCAACACTTGCATTTTGGTCACTGTGATGATGGGGGTTTAGACCCCATTGCCACAATGTTCTGAATGTGCTTCAGCTATGGGCCCACACTTACATTTTGGTCACTGTGATGATGGGGGTTTGGACCCCATTGCCACAATGTTAAAGATGTGCTTCAGCCATGGACCCCACACTTACCTTTTGGTCACTGTGATGATGGGGATTTAGACCCCATTGCCACAATGTTCTGAATGTGCTTCAGCTATGGGCCCCCACACTTACATTTTGGTCACTGTGATGATGGGGGTTTGGACCCCATTGCCACAATGTTCAAAATGTGCTTCAGCTATGGACCCCACACTTACCTTTTGGTCACTGTGATGATGGGGTTTTGGACCCCATTGCCACAATGGTCATGGCCTGCTTGCATTGTGGGGGCCACACACATATATGTGTGGCACATGTGATAGGGGGTCACATTGTATGTTCAAAGTCATGTTCAGTGTTGTAGCCATTTGACGCAGTCTACACACGCTTGTCATGGTGTTGGGGGGATGCCTTTTTCTTCCATTCCCTAGGTTGTGGTGTGCTGGTTGTGTCATGCATTGTCCATCCTATGAGTGGGGGTAGTGTTGGTGGTAGGCATCCAGCCCCCATGGGTAGAGGTGGTAGTAGTGGTAGGCATCTGGCACCCCCTGGGTAAGGGTGGTAGTAGTGACAGGCATCCAGCCCCCATGGGTAAGGATGGTAGTAGTGACAGGCATCCAGCCCCCCATGGGTAGAGGTGGTAGTAGTGGTAGGCATCCAGCCCCCCATGGGTAGGGGTGGCAGTAGTGACAGGCATCCAGCCCCCATGGGTAGGGGTGGCAGTAGTGACAGGCATCCAGCCCCCCATGGGTAGAGGTGGTAGTAGTGGTAGGCATCTGGCACCCCTGGGTAGAGGTGGTAGTAGTGGTAGGCATCTGGCACCCCTGGGTAAGGGTGGTAGTAGTGACAGGCATCCAGAACCCCATGGGTAGAGGTGGTAGTAGTGGTAGGCATCCAGCCCCCATGGGTAGAGGTGGTAGTAGTGGTAGGCATCCAGCCCCCATGCGTACGGGTGGTAGTAGTGACAGGCATCCAGCCCCCATGGGTAGAGGTGGTAGTAGTGGTAGGCATCTGGCACCCCTGGGTAGAGGTGGTAGTAGTGGTAGGCATCTGGCACCCCCTGGGTAAGGGTGGTAGTAGTGACAGGCATCCAGCCCCCATGGGTAGAGGTGGTAGTAGTGGTAGGCATCCAGCCCCCATGGGTAGGGGTGGCAGTAGTGACAGGCATCCAGCCCCCATGGGTAGGGGTGGCAGTAGTGACAGGCATCCAGCCCCCATGGGTAGAGGTGGTAGTAGTGGTAGGCATCCAGCCCCCCATGGGTAGGGGTGGCAGTAGTGACAGGCATCCAGCCCCCCCTGGGTAGAGGTGATAGTAGTGACAGGCATCTGGCACCCCCTGGGTAAGGGTGGTAGTAGTGACAGGCATCTGGCACCCCCTGGGTAAGGGTGGTAGTAGTGACAGGCATCCAGCCCCCCATGGGTAGAGGTGGTAGTAGTGGTAGGCATCCAGCCCCCCATGGGTAGGGGTGGTAGTAGTGACAGGCATCCAGCCCCCCATGGGTAGAGGTGGTAGTAGTGGTAGGCATCTGGCACCCCCTGGGTAGAGGTGGTAGTAGTGGTAGGCATCCAGCCCCCCATGGGTAGGGGTGGCAGTAGTGACAGGCATCCAGCCCCCCATGGGTAGGGGTGGCAGTAGTGACAGGCATCCAGCCCCCCATGGGTAGAGGTGGTAGTAGTGGTAGGCATCCAGCCCCCCATGGGTAGGGGTGGCAGTAGTGACAGGCATCCAGCCCCCCATGGGTAGGGGTGGCAGTAGTGACAGGCATCCAGCCCCCATGGGTAGAGGTGGTAGTAGTGGTAGGCATCCAGCCCCCATGGGTAGGGGTGGCAGTAGTGACAGGCATCCAGCACCCCATGGGTAGAGGTGGTAGTAGTGGTAGGCATCCAGCCCCCATGGGTAGGGGTGGTAGTAGTGACAGGCATCCAGCCCCCATGGGTAGAGGTGGTAGTAGTGGTAGGCATCTGGCACCCCCTGGGTAGAGGTGGTAGTAGTGGTAGGCATATGGCACCCCTGGGTAAGGGTGGTAGTAGTGACAGGCATCCAGCCCCCATGGGTAGAGGTGGTAGTAGTGGTAGGCATCCAGCCCCCCATGGGTAGGGGTGGCAGTAGTGACAGGCATCCAGCCCCCATGGGTAGGGGTGGCAGTAGTGACAGGCATCCAGCCCCCATGGGTAGAGGTGGTAGTAGTGGTAGGCATCCAGCCCCCATGGGTAGGGGTGGCAGTAGTGACAGGCATCCAGCCCCCCATGGGTAGAGGTGGTAGTAGTGATAGGCATCTGGCACCCCCTGGGTAAGGGTGGTAGTAGTGGTAGGCATCCAGCCCCCCATGGGTAGGGGTGGCAGTAGTGATAGCTATCCAGCCCCCATGGGTAGGGGTGGCAGTAGTGACAGGCATCCAGCCCCCCATGGGTAGAGGTGGTAGTAGTGGTAGGCATCCAGCCCCCCATGGGTAGAGGTGGTAGTAGTGGTAGGCATCTGGCACCCCTGGGTAGAGGTGGTAGTAGTCGTAGGCATCTGGCACCCCTGGGTAAGGGTGGTAGTAGTGACAGGCATCCAGCCCCCCATGGGTAGAGGTGGTAGTAGTGGTAGGCATCCAGCCCCCATGGGTAGGGGTGGCAGTAGTGACAGGCATCCAGCCCCCATGGGTAGGGGTGGCAGTAGTGACAGGCATCCAGCCCCCATGGGTAGAGGTGGTAGTAGTGGTAGGCATCCAGCCCCCCATGGGTAGAGGTGGCAGTAGTGACAGGCATCCAGCCCCCATGGGTAGAGGTGGTAGTAGTGACAGGCATCTGGCACCCCCTGGGTAGGGTGGTAGTAGTGACAGCCATCCAGCCCCCATGGGTAGAGGTGGTAGTAGTGGTAGGCATCTGGCACCCCCTGGGTAGAGGTGGTAGTAGTGGTAGGCATCTGGCACCCCTGGGTAAGGGTGGTAGTAGTGACAGGCATCCAGCCCCCCATGGGTAGAGGTGGTAGTAGTGGTAGGCATCTGGCACCCCTGGGTAAGGGTGGTAGTAGTGACAGGCATCCAGCCCCCATGGGTAGAGGTGGTAGTAGTGGTAGGCATCCAGCCCCCATGGGTAGGGGTGGTAGTAGTGACAGGCATCCAGCCCCCATGGGTAGAGGTGGTAGTAGTGGTAGGCATCTGGCACCCCCTGGGTAGAGGTGGTAGTAGTGGTAGGCATCTGGCACCCCCTGGGTAAGGGTGGTAGTAGTGACAGGCATCCAGCCCCCATGGGTAGAGGTGGTAGTAGTGGTAGGCATCTGGCACCCCTAGGTAGAGGTGGTAGTAGTGGTAGGCATCTGGCACCCCTGGGTAAGGGTGGTAATAGTGACAGGCATCCAGCCCCCATGGGTAGAGGTGGTAGTAGTGGTAGGCATCCAGCCCCCATGGGTAGGGGTGGCAGTAGTGACAGGCATCCAGCCCCCATGGGTAGGGGTGGCAGTAGTGACAGGCATCCAGCCCCCCATGGGTAGAGGTGGTAGTAGTAGTAGGCATCCAGCCCCCCATGGGTAGGGGTGGCAGTAGTGACAGGCATCCAGCCCCCCATGGTTAGAGGTGGGAGTAGTGGTAGGCATCTGGCACCCCTGGGTAAGGGTGGTAGTAGTGACAGGTATCCAGCCCCCATGGGTAGAGGTGGTAGTAGTGGTAGGCATCTGGCACCCTCTGGGTAGAGGTGGTAGTAGTGGTAGGCATCCAGCCCCCATGGGTAGGGGTGGCAGTAGTGACAGGCATCCAGCCCCCATGGGTAGGGGTGGCAGTAGTGACAGGCATCCAGCCCCCATGGGTAGAGGTGGTAGTAGTGGTAGGCATCCAGCCCCCCATGGGTAGGGGTGGCAGTAGTGACAGGCATCCAGCCCCCATGGGTAGAGGTGGTAGTAGTGACAGGCATCTGGCACCCCCTGGGTAAGGGTGGTAGTAGTGACAGGCATCCAGAGGTGGTAGTAGTGGTAGGCATCTGGCACCCCTGGGTAGAGGTGGTAGTAGTGGTAGGCATCTGGCACCCCCTGGGTAAGGGTGGTAGTAGTGACAGGCATCCAGCCCCCATGGGTAGAGGTGGTAGTAGTGGTAGGCATCTGGCACCCCCTGGGTAAGGGTGGTAGTAGTGACAGGCATCCAGCCCCCCATGGGTAGAGGTGGTAGTAGTGGTAGGCATCTGGCACCCCTGGGTAAGGGTGGTAGTAGTGGTAGGCATACAGGCCCCTAAGTGTATGTGTGGCATTGGTGAGGGCCATCCCGCCCCTATGGTGCTGCTGTTGCTGGTGTAGGTATTTCTGCATCCCTCTGTGTGTGATGTGTCGGGTACGTGTAGTTTGTTTTTGTTGTTGGTGTCTGACTTACCTTCTGCGCCGTACGCGTCCGTGCCTGTTCCGGTAATAGAGGTAGAATATTGGTAGGATCGGTACGAAGGGATTCATGGTTGGTTCGTCTCGTTCGTCTTTCTCTTTGCTTCGCCTCGTCCTCGTCGCTGGCGTGTTCGTCTCGTAGCCGTGGATCGTGTTGTGGCGCGAATCGGAGCTTATGTGCGCCTCGCCCGGATGCTTTGACGTGCCGTGCGTAGCGAGCGGGTTCGGCGCGTACGGGATGCGCATCGTACTTGTCCGGCCGGACGGGGCTGCATTTTTGCTTCCGTGCGGCTCGATTCTAAGATTCCGGATCCGGCTCGGTCGGGGAACAGGACCTGGATTGGGTGAGTACGACTGGGTCGGAATCTATGCTGTAGTGCGCATCGTACTTGCTCGTTCGGAATAATGTGCGGATCGGTCGGGAAACAGGCATTCGCATGGCTTTTTTCCCGACCGAATGGTGTTAGGTGCGTCTCCGACCGAGATCGGAATCGGCCCCTTAATTCGGGTTTGTTGGGCCGTGGAGGAATAGTTGCTTCCTGCTACAGCGGGAGGGGCCGGCTGAATCGCGTGAAGCGATTAGAGCTGCCTTTCAGGTGCGGCTCGGCTGGGGAGAGGACGAGAAATTTGAATCTGGAAGGAGGTTGTTAAATAAACACCGGTTGAGCCTCTGTTGAGCAAGGCACCGAGCCCGTTATTAATACAAAAACAGAAAGATCCCAGACACTAATTTGGGTTTGCAAAAACAGATGGATGCAGTGGCATGATGATGTATCGTAAAAACAGGATACTACACACTGAATAGTTACTGACAGGCAAAAGGGTCATACATCTGGTATACGTGACAGTGCAGTCATATTGACCGTATGGTCAGGGTTTCACATTTGCAGATTGTGGAGAAAGCTCTCTCATACTATGTTTATGTGAACATTATTGGAAATACATTCTGGCTACATGTTAAGCCCGCATGTTCCATAGTGTAATAGAATGAATGGCATGAAACATTTTTGGAAAGACAACAACAATTATATAGTATGTATCACAGTTCTACAGAACAACTGATCGCCGTGTTGAATATGTGTTAACAATGTATAGATTAACCACTTCAGAGGCTATTTCAAAATTCTGGTATACTGGCTCACAGTTCAAGGCATCAATAAATAACATATATAATATGCAGATTGTTATTGGTCAAATTAATGCGAGTTCCGTAATAAGACTGAGTGACACATGTCACAGTTGATTCAAACATGCAAATATTACGGAGCAGATAATAAATATGCTGTGTGCTCGTTTGCAATGTATAGTTACCACCATATACACTAAACAAAATGTCAAATTAGCCGAGGTAGAGTCATGTTATAGTGTATTACCAAAAACTAACATGTAAAACAGTGTCAGGACACAGCGTAAGTGAGAGAACCGCTAGGCTGACTTATTTATTCAGTAACAAGACATGCTAGTTGGACACTGCTAGCATCCAACTCATTCAGCCCATTCTGAATGGTATCGAGGGAGTGCATCCATTTGCTTTCGCGTGTGTTCAAGACTAACTGGATGTCTCCACCCCTGATGCCCAGTGTGACTTTCTCCAGGACCACTCATTTGATGCTCTCTGGTGGATGATTGACTCTCTGGAAATGTTCTACCAAAGGTGCCCCTACTACGCCACATCTCACTCTGCTGCAGTGTTGTAAAACCCGTGCTTTAACCTTTTGGCGTGTCTGTCCTATGTACATCATGTCACACGGACAGATGATGGCGTAGATGACATCTGATGTGTTACAATTTCTGTGAGCTTTAAGGTTAATCACATGGTGTTTGTAGTTTAGTTGTTTTGTCTGAATAGTAAGGCTGCACTCCTTGCAGTGTCCACATTTGTAGTGGCCTGTGATTTCCGGAAGCTGCCAAAGGGTTTGAATGAAGGGTGGCGGGGGGGTTTCTAGGAGAGAGCGGACCACATGATCTCGTATACTCTTTCCTTTCTTGAAGGAGTGCATGGGTGGTTCAGCCATTTCCAACTCGTCTGAGATGAGCTTCCAGTAGTGGTTTACAGTTTGCCTAATAGCGTTGCTCCGGGTGCAGAAAGTGGTCACGCAAATCATCCTGTAATTCAAGTCCTTCTTGCGTGTTTTGGCCATTAGTAAATCTTCTCTTGGATTGAACCAGGCTCTTTTTTGGGCACGTTTCACCAACCTTCAAGGGTAACCCCTCTCGATGAGGCGATCCATTAGGCCATCTGATTCCGTCAGGTAGTCTTCCTTGCATGAGCAATTTCGTCGAATCCTCAGAAATTGTCCAAAGGGCAAATTGTCACGTAACCCTCTGGGGTGGTGACTGTTGTATTGCAACAGCGAATTTCGCTCGGTCGGCTTCCTAAACAGGGTGGTGTACAGAAAGTTATTGTCTGCTTTAATGGAGATGTCCAAAAAAACGATTGTGCTGGAGTCCAAGTGCATGGTAAATTTGATATCCGTGGATCTCTGGTTCAACCACAAAAAGAAAGTATCCAATTCAACTGAGTTCCCTGTCCAAATCAGCAGAATATTGTCGATGTAATGTTTCCACAAAGTTACCTGATCGTGGTATGGGTTACTTTCATTAAACACAAAAGCATTTTCAAAATGGTCCATGTATATAATGGCCAGGTCCGGAGCAAAGCTGGCATCCATGGCCACGCCCTTTGTTTGGCGATAGTACTCCCCTTGAAAGAAGAAGAAATTGCTCATCATGGCAATCTCCAGGAGCTTGATAATGAAATCCGTAGGGACCAATGTTGGTGCTGGTCTCTTGTTTAAGGCTGTGCGCATAACTTCAAGGGCTGGGAGTTGAGGGATACTTGTATACAGAGATACAATATCTAAAGTCACCAGTCGTTGTTGTGTAGGATCAAAGGCTAGATTATCCACCAATCCAATGGTTTTCATGGTGTCTTTTAAGTAGGATCTGGTTGCTTCCGCGATAGGATTCAGAAAGAAGTTGATGTAGTTACAGAGAGGTTCCAGCAGTGAGCCACACCCTGAAACAATCGGCCGTCAAGGTGGATGTTCCATGTCCTTGTGCACCTTAGGTAGGGTGTATATAGTGGGTAGTCTTGGTTTTTTTTGGTTCAGAAAGTTAAATTCCAAGTCAGACACGAAACCCAGTTTATGGCCTTCTTCTGTAACTTTCAAGATCAATTTGGACAGTTCCTTTGTGGGATCAGTTCTCAGCCTGGTGTAGCTGACGCCGTCCCCAAGTTGCTTAAGGGCCCCCGTTTTGTAATCCGTGGCGTCCTGTACCACAATAGCTCCGCCCTCGTCTGCTGGTTTAATGACAATCCGTTGATTGTCTCTCAAGGTTTGGTAATGTTGTGCTTCACATATTGCCTGGTGGATACCGTCTTCAACATGTCCCTGAGGACCACACTCTCATAGGTAAGTATTTTATTGGATACCAGATGGGCCGGTGGTGTGAAGGTCGAAGGTACTCTCAGGCCTGTGTGGGAGGTGGGTAGGGGCGAAGGAGAGTGCTTGAAATAATATCTCAGTCTGACCTTCCTGAAGAAACGGTGCAATTCCGCCTTGATGTTGAATTGGTTAGGATGAGCGGTAGGTACAAATGACAATCCTTTGCTGAGGACCTTGGTTTCGTCTTCCCTGAGTTCATGGGAGGACAGATTAATGATTGGACTGCCCAGGTTGTTCACCATCTGTACACACGGCGTCGAGTCTGGATTTCCCCGTGGCTCTCCGGTGGGAAACGGACTTGTTTCTGGCCCCTTGTCTGGCATCCAGCCCAGTTCTGGCCCCTTTGTTCCAGGCCTCGTGGTGATCCTTGGTTCCAGTTGTACCCTCTGCCTCTGGGGGATCTCCATTGGGCCTCTCCTAAATGCCACAGAGATTGTGGCACACCACTGACAAATGTTTGTGACATTCCACCAGATGCAGCAACACTGGATTGGAATGAACCTGGACTCAGAAACCTTTGTACTGCCATGTTTTAGAGCCTTGTTTTCAATGAAGTGGGATTCCTTTTGTGAGGTTGTTGATATGGCTCCAGCTGATTCCATGAACCAATTGTCATTTGCCTACTATATTTGGCATTGTCAGATGTATCCCCTCCGACCATGTTGTTGAGGTCTGCACATGACATTTGTGGTCACTGAGACAGATCATTTCAGTGATGTATTATTTGACTCTGTTTTTGACATTATGCCAGCCTAAGGTTGGGACTATGGAATGAAAATGTCATGAGACTGTACACTTGTATGTCTGTGTTGGGGTGACATGGCTGTGATACTCAGTTGCACATTGTTGACATTCCACAGGTCCATGCTTACAAAGGTAGCTTCTACTTACATTTGGTAATACACAAGACGATAACTTCATTATTTGCTAAATGTGATTGATACCGCATGAGCTATTGATTTTGTGACAAGTGAATTTATTGCAGTGCATAATGTGAAAATATAAAACTAAATATACAATAAAATACCACAGGAGTGTAGTTGCCAATGTTGTGGATGAAACCATTGTTGTAGGAGCCACATTGTCTGAAGTCCAAAGTCCAACATACTCCTCCCATCAGAAATGAAAAATTGTTCAGGAATAGTCAACAAAGTGAACGTGTTGCACACAAAGGAATACATTGGGGCAACGTTTCTTGCTGGCTGTGGTGGGTCTCCTGTTGTTTTTCTTGGACGTCCCCGCCCACCAGGGAGGGGATCCATTGCTGCAGGCTCAGGGGCATCTGAGGAGTCTTCCCCTGACAAGGCCTCCCTTCCTGTAGCTGCCGCAGATGTAGAAGGGCCAGATGTAGTGGGACCAGAGTAAGGGATAGGTGGCGGAGGAAGGCCATGCAGAGTGTGGTGTTAATGTCCCTCAGCACACCAATGAGCTGGCCCATGTTGTCGTAGTGGGTGTCCACCGGCTGGTCTATGGACCTCTGCAGCTACCTCATCTCCCGAAGTTCCTCAAGTACCTGGCCCATCACTCCTTGGGAGTCGTCATAGGCTCCCTGGACTCAGGCAATGTTGCCCTGAGCATCAGTGGTAACAGTGGCCTTACTTAGCAGGCCCACAGTTACCCTCCCACCACCCCTGTCCACACGGGCCTGTGGCCTCAGGCCAGCCTGCCCCCTACCACTGGCTCCTCTATCCTCAGTGAGTGTTTTGTCAATCCTCACCTCCGGAAGTGGGACTTGGGTGCAGGAGATGTTGCTGCCTGTATTAAGTCCACCGGTTGTTGGGGCAGAGGTCAGCTGAGATGTTGCAGTTGGAGTAGGGGTGTGGTGTGGGCACAGTGAGACTCACTGTTTCCGTCTGCCCAGGCTGTCTAGATGATCCAGTTTGGTCATACACATCCATGTGTCCAGGAGATTCTGCATCACTGGAGGCTTGATCAGGGGGAGGAGGAGTCTGGGCGGTGTCCTGAGTGTGGCCAGTTGTAGTGCTAGATCGACCTGTTCAGACATAGAGTAGAATGTTATTGTCGTAAATTTGGTATGTACATCCACATAATTTGGTACACACTGAGTTCAGGCCTGGAAGGGACAAAAGGGTTGGATGTTGACATAGTGAACAATCCCCGTTGTGTTTGATTCTATTGCAAAACTTTGGGAGACATCCATCACATGAAGTGTTATTGGCCTGATCATTTGCTGTACTGGTATGCTTCATGTTGACATGAGGGATGGAAATGGCATCTCCCAATAACTTGAAGCCAACACAGTGTAGAAGTTACACGTATTTAAGTAAATTCCAAGTCCTAGGTGTGTACAATATAGACATACATACTACATGGTAGTAGATTTAGCACTGGTAATCATGTGTGCTGTGCAGTGTCAGTGGGTCCACAGCCATTTCATATCAGCTGGGTTACCTTCACGCGTAACTGATATTACAGTAATACATTTGATATGGTGTCACTCATGTCCTCTTTCTTTTCATTTATGGAGACCAGTGGAAGTTCAGGCTGAGTAGGCAGACATGTTCCCGAGCAGAGCATTGTGTGTAAGGTGCTCAGTCCATATGACCTGGGGATCAGTTGTGACATGGCTGATAAGTGAGTAAGGACAAACAATACTGGTGCCTCCTGTTCAGAGTTAGCGGTAGCGGGCCTACTGGTAGCTGTCGTCATTTCATTCTCTCATACCCCACACTCGACCAAAGGCTAACTGGCTGTGAGGTGAACCTTAGTAGTCACATGGCTGACAAGTGCTAAGTGTTCAAGCAACAGGGCCTCATGGTAGTTGTAGTCATTTCAATCTCTACTACCCCACATTCGACCAATGGCTAACTGACTGTGAGATGAACCTTAGTAGTCAATGGCTGGCAAGTGAGTCTGGACAAACGGCACTAGTACATCTTGTTAAGTGTTCAAGCAACAGGGCCTCCTTGTAGTTGTAGTCACTTCAATATCTCCTACCCACACTTGACCAATGGCTAATTGGTTGTGCGGTGAACCTCAGTAGTCACATGGATGACAAGTGAGTATGGACAAACGGCACCAGTACATCTTAAGTG
Organism: Calotriton arnoldi; assembly: GCA_963921515.1. Taxonomy (NCBI): domain Eukaryota; kingdom Metazoa; phylum Chordata; class Amphibia; order Caudata; family Salamandridae; genus Calotriton; species Calotriton arnoldi. The sequence continues at coordinate 181,578 of CAWUFW010018505.1, forward strand.
TTCAAGCAACAGGGCCTCATGGTAGTTGTAGTAATTTCAATTTTGACTTGCCAACACTAGCAATACTGGTTTGTGTTACATACCTGTTTGCAAAAAGCAGTTGTGGTGGGCCATACTATTAAACATTTGCACACGTAATGGGTCCTGTGATTATGATTTGACGGAAATGCACTTACAGACAGCATTTCTACATGTGGAATGTAATGGAGGTTGATACATGTGAACTTATGTGCAGGTCTACTGATTGTAACTGCCAATCACACTTCTATGATACTTTGGCTGCTGCATATGGGAAAAGTAGATAAGATAGACGATAGCAAGAGCTGATATGTGTGCAAACAGTACATTGATATATTGTGACAGTTGGTGTGGTGTTACTTACCAGTCTCCAATCCCCCAGGTATTCCTGTCAAGCCCTGAGAATGCAGGATGCCATGCACCTTCTCCTCCCAGGATGTGAGTTCTAATGGTGATCCGGGAGGGCCACTGCCAGTCTCCTGGGCTGCCAGGTGGTACCTGGAGGTGAGGTTCTTCACCCTCAGGTCGTGCCACCTCTTCTGGATGTCTTCCTTTGTGTGCAGGGTGGTACTTACTGCATTCACTTTGTTGACTATCCTGTCCCACATTTCATTCTTCCTAGCGAGAGACATTTGCTGGACTTGGGCTCCAAAAATGTGGGGCTCTACTCTAATGATTTCATTCACCATCCTTGACAGCTCAGTGTCAGAAGAACGTGGATTTTTGGCTTGTGACATTTAAATTAAATAAGTGAGTGAGAGTGACGAAAACAAAAAATGCCTTTACACCTTGGAAATATGTAGAAAAAATTGAAAAAAAACATGTGTGGCGTGTGTGTGATGGGAATGTGTGAAAAGGGCTAGCTTATATGACCGCTAATGCTGCTCTGAGTTGCTCTGTTGCTGTATAGAGGCATAGGATCAAGGTCTGGGATGGGGTGTGTCCACTTCGGCAGAGGCCATCAGCTGTGTTGTTTTTTTCTGCATCCATTGTGCACTGTTGTGATGCTTCGTGATAGCAGTAGCTCGGCGGTCTAGCGTTGTCGTGAAACCACCGACAAGCGACCGCCAGTACAGTGGTTTCATCGTAATCTGCTCAGCGGTGGTAGTACAGTCCTGACGGAGTCGGAGTCCCTATCAGCAACATTTCCAACCGCCGTGACCCATGCAAAGGCTACTCCGACCGCTGTAATCCATACAGAGAACACTCCGACTGCCGTGGTTCGGCCTGCATGCATCATATTACGGCGAGGGTAACTTCGCGGCCTCGGCACTTGGAATTGGACCACGGCCATGGCAGTTGGACGGTCGGTCCAACTGGCATTGTAATCAGCCCCTTATTAGTGACACAACACAGTAATAGCAACCATATGCAACACAAAAGAGGTTTCTCTTGCTGCATGAAGTGCAAGGCCTGTAGCAGCAGCTCCAGCTGTTCTCGCATTAAGATTCCCAACACCTCAAGGGAAAACATTATCAAAATGATCTACATGAGTGAAACCCAATATTGTATTTATTGCCTGATCTGCCCTTGTGATAAAATGTACATTGGTAGCACAGCCCATAAAGCCAAGAAGTGGGTTTTAGAACAAATGCGGGCTATCTGCTACAATGATGGCACAATATCTAGTGGCACGACATTTCAATGAATTTTACTTTGGGAATGAGAAACATCTGAAATTTGTGATTATTGATGCCATAGAATCAGACATCAGGGGTGGCAATAGAGATCAGAGACTGAGAATTATTGAATCTAAATTTATTAGAGATTTTGACACCCTGACATCACTGGGCCTCACTTCCAGTGAGGAGATGGCAGTACACTTAGTTTAATCTGATACTACTTTACAATCCAACATAGTTTAATGGTTGTATGACGGAACCCCACATGCATTTACCCTGCATGCCTTTACAATGGAATCACTACCCCGCCTGCGACGTCACCATGGGTTACTTTAGCACGCAAGCCGTTACAAAGACTTGCTTTAGGGGGCTCTGGACTTTGGAATAGTTCAAATTACTATTCCAACTCCAGTCTATGCAACAGTAGAGAAGGTGTTGGATTAAAGATCCAACACTAGTCCAACAACGCGCCCCCTACAGCAAGTCGTTGTAACGACTTGCGTGGTAAACTAACACATGGTAATGTCGAGGGCTGGGTAATGACTTCATTGGAAAGGCAGGTCGCTGTAGAGACTGCAGGATAAAGGATGTTTCCTTAGTCTTGGCTTTACCAAACCCCATTTCCAGGACGTAGATGGTAATGGCAATTGGAGTGTCTTGCATAATTTTATGATTTGAATGTGGTTCCTTCCTCTTAACTGTTTGATTCCGATATAGGGGCCAATTCCGATCTGGGACGGAAATCTCTCCGACCGAGCCGGACCCGGAGAGATTTCCGACCGAGCCGGACTCCTGCAGTCCGACCGGGGCAGTACGATGCATCCGTGTGCTGCCGGACGCGATTCGGTTGGATTCCCATAGAAGTCAATGGGAGCCGGTCGTACGACGCGTACATGGGCTCCCATTGACTGAATGGGTACGTCTTGGACAAGGGCGCCCCCTACAGTGGGTGCGCGTCGGTGCAACCCGCACTGTACATGCATGTGTAGGGGGAACCCTTGGGTCCCCCCTGTGTGTGACTCGTGCGGCTACGGGTGAAGGGGGGTCCGACACGGACCCCCGAAGTCCGGCTCCGACAGCTCTTAGGAGCCGGACCGTACGAGTCGGTCGGGCTGTTCGAAGCGCGCATCGTACTGGCTCGGTCGGGTAACGTCTCTATTGCGTGGTGCGAATCGTGTCCGTACGAGTCGGTCGGAGCGGTTCAGACCCGGAAACGAGTCGGTCGGAAACAACGCGTACAATCGCATCGTACTAGCTCGTTCGGACAGCTGTACGAGTCGGTCGGAAAAAACGCGCACGGCTCGTATTTTTCCCGAGCGAATCACGTTCAGTGCGCTTCCGAACGAGATCGGAATCAGCCCCTAAGTGTCAGTGATCCATGCTGTCTCCATACAAAATCACTGAAAGTGCTAGAGGATGCCATACCTCTGTTTCAGCTTTGTGATCTCTGGTGACATGCATATCCTTCCACTAAATGTAATGTAAAAGGCATTTCTAAAGCGCACTGCTACTCCAAGGAGTGTCCTAGTGCTCTGCATTACCAGTGGGGAGAACTGAGAGAAGCCACATCAATCATTTAGAAAAGGCCATGTTTTCAGCTTCTTCCAGAACTGGGGGGTAGATGAGATGCATCTTAATTCCAAAAGGAGTTTATTCCAGATAGAGGGACCCAAAAATTAGAAGGACCTGCCCCCCATTCTGGAACTACGAATCCAAGGGATTTTGGTGAGAAAATGGTTGGCTGAACGCAGACACCTGGAGAGAGCATAACAATGAATTCTTGCTCTCAGGTACCCTGTGCCCGACTGATACAGAGCTCTGTGGATCAAAAGCAAGGTCTTGAAAATAATCCTCTTCCTAATAGGAAGCCAATGTAGCTCTCTAAGATAGAGGAAAACCTGAGTTCTCAGAGGCAAGCTGAGAAGCGTTTCGGCTGCTGCATTTTGGACGACCTGCAACTTACCGAGAGAAGGACAGAAAATGGAGGTGCTTCCTGAGCACTGGTAGCAGACCAAATCAAGTCCCTACTGCTGTATTAACCTGTGCCAGAAAGGAGAACCCACCATCAAACTTGATACCAAGATATTTAACAGAGCTAGTGTGGCTTAGTGGAGGGGGTGCATCCTCCAGCCAAAAGGACTGCCATGGCTCCTTCGATCTTGTGCCAAAGAAAAGGAGCTCCGCTTTGCCCACATTGCAATTAAGCTGTTGGTGAGATAGCCTCCAACACTAGGTGAAGCAGTGATCTCAGTACTCCCCAAACCCGAGAGAGACGCCACTCATTACGCCACCTACAGACCACTGTCGTTGCTTAGCTTTGATAACAAAATCCTTGCCAAAGTGATTGCGAACAGACTGTTCCTGTTGCTCGACATGATAGTCTCCCGGTGAAGGCTGTCTTTGTTCCTTACTGATCTACCTCCATCAACCTCCCTGCAATTTTCACAGTTTTACACTGACTAAAACCAGAGCTCAGGACAGTGGTGCTTTTATTAGATGCCAAAAAGGCATTTGAATTCCGTGAGTGGGCTATTGTTATGGAAGTGCTCAGGCGGTATGGTATTCCAAAAGGATTTCATGCCCTTATCCAGCTGCTTTATGCCAACCTCAATGCCAGAGTCACAGTGAATGGTCTCTTCTACAAGCCATTCAAAATAAAAAGGGGCACCCAGCAGTGATGCGCCCTATCCCTTTTACTATTTTTCCTACCCATGGACCCCCTAGCCCAACATCTCCAAGAACTACACTTACATAGGGGACTCTCCTTTCGTTCCGGCAAAATATTATTATCAATTATGCGGATGTTATCCTGCTTTCTGTCAAACATCCAGACACCAATGTACCCACAGTGATCATGGAAATGATCAGATTTGGCAGATAATCAGGCATCACTATTAACTGGGACAAAACAGACATATTCCCACTGACCGCTGACACAAGAACTCGTCTCCTAGAGTATCTGGTTTGGTGGGTCTCAGACTCAGCCAAATACTTGGGAATTGTCATACACAGAGAGGTGGAGTCCATTGTCAGTTTAAACTACGTAGGCCTGGCCGCTAACTCCACTCCGTTCGTGGAGTTTGCAGAGTTTTCTGCACTTCGCGCTCCGCGGAGCACGCAGAGTTCCGAAAAGCTCCGATCCATGAAGTGGAGTGGAGTTTTTTCCTTGCTCACGCTTGCTAACGTTAAGTTGGCAAGCATGAGTGAGGAAAATTCAACGCTAGGCCACCTCCCAGCGATATTTCTCAACGCAGGCGATCGCGGATGGTCACGACTGCTCGTGCTGAGAAACCATTCGTTCGAGTTGAGGAAGCTGCCGCTCGAGTAGAAAATCTACTCAAGGGGCAGAAAGAAGCAGCGCCCTCTTGCGCTGTGCATGGTGCCAATTGCGCTGATTTTCCAGCGCAGGACAAACACCTGGCGCTAAAAATCTGCGCGAACTTTGCGACCTAACGCACTGCTTGCGGAACTCCATGTAGCACGGCAGAGTTTTTTGGTCACTCCGTCCAGGCCTAAAACTACGTCCCTGCCATTGACACTTTACAGCGCCAAATTTACACCCGGATTAGACTTCCTTTATTCTTGTCAGGCAGAGTAGCACTGCTAAAATGGTGGTATTGCCTAAATTTCTATATCTATTCCAAAATATCCCCACCCCCCTTAACAAGAATTTTTTCCATACGCTTAAATCCCTATTGATTAACTTTATTTGGGCCAATGGAAATGTTCGCATAGGGTGTGACACAATGACTCTCCTCCACGAACGTGGGGGCTTTGAGGTTCCTGATTTTGAACTGTACGATTATGTGGCAACGTGTGTCTTTTGCGACATATTGATACTATCCAGATGTGCACCTCCCTGACTTAATACTCAAGTGGGAACAGATGGGAGGGCACCCTTGGCGTCAATACTCCCTCCGGGATTGCCGAGGCCCCAAAGAAAGGTGAAAACAGTCGCAGAGTGGGAGTCCCATTTTTGTACTCCCCAGAGATTCCTCTTTTTAATAGCCCCTTCCTGCCACTCACCATGGAACAGATGACCCTACATAAAATGACCTTATCAGAGCTTGGTCACTTGTGGGTGGAAGGGCAGTTTCTTACACTGCGACAATTCCAAGCCTGTGGGAACCCTACATTTTTAGACATTTTTATATTTGCAAGACTTTGCAGCATGGTTCGGGCAACGATCATTCGAAAAGACGAGATGGGTGTCTCTGCTATATGCCACCATACCACAGAACCAATCGACCAGGGTAGTGCCAGCTAAACGGGAATGGGATGACAATTTGGGTGTGCCCTTATACCGATGCGTAATGGCGATACTGTTGTGCCCAAATGGGTCGAATATCCCTAAATTATCAGCACAAATTTTTACACTTGAAATATTGACACAGGGATTACAGGACACCAGCTTAGCAACACTATATAGATGCATCCTGCTTCCATAGTTGCACCCACTGTGGTGTGCAGCATGCAGACTTTCTTGACTTGGGGGCCTATTAGGATGGCGGGCGGATGACCGCCGCCCGGCCGGCGGTGGCGACCGCCGGACCGGCGGCGGACATCCGCCCGCGATCGCAAGCCAGAAAACCGCCGGTCAGATTAGGATGGCGGTGGGTAATTCCGACCGTCGCTTTTCTGCTGGTTGCCATCCGTACTCCTGCCTTGCAGACGGAGAAGGACCGGGATAATGGTGGCGGTGCCGATCTGGCTTAGCCGGCACGATTATGATGCCGGCGGTAGCCAGCCTTTCCTCAGCGGTCAAACCGCCATGGAAAGGCGGCGGAGAATGTCTTCCGGGGGCCCGTTGCGGGCCCCCAATGTGTTGGGGGAGTGTGGGTGCACTGGGGGGGTACCCATGGTCCCCCCCTACATTTCCCTGTACCAGGTGGCAGGCACTGTGCAGTGCCTGGCACTCAGTGCAGGGAAATGCAGGACATGCTCCTTTTGACATCGGGGCGGTGCTGCATGCATCAGCAACCGCCGCAATATTGAAGCCCGCGATCCGACCGCCGCGGTCGGATTACGAGCAAGGAACATCGTAATGCGACCGGCGGTTATGTTGCGGGCCTTGCAGGCGGTCTTTTCCCGCTACCATGGCGGTCGGGGAGGTTTTCCGACCGCCATCGTAATGACCCCCTTGGAGTGGGAGTGCCCTTCTGTCCAGGCTTATTGGGAGGAGGTTTTTACACCACTGTTTCAAATGACAGACCATCACCTGTCACTACACCCTCTCGTAATGCTACTAGGTTATGTCACGGGGACTCCCAAGGGAACCAGGTGCTTCACAGCAATGGCACTACTCTAGACCAAACGCAGGGTCACAGCACTCCCTAAGCGGCTGACTGGCTGGGAGACATGACAGTATGCAATGATCAAAATTGAAATTTATGCATTTTTGCTCTTGATAATCTCATGGCCAAAAGACATATGGGTCCCCTCAGGGCTTATTTAGCAGCTAGAGACAGTGAAGTCCTAGAGCCTCACCATAAGCATGGAGGCACCCCTACGCCCGGCATGGATGAACCGTCTTCTAATACTATCTGAGAATTACACAACTTCTTGCACTGGGAGGGACCGCGGTTGAAGAGTCACGGTTTCTGACAAGAAGAAACCATGAGCCTGCTGGGTTGAGGCTTTGAAGTGTCATGTGCTATGTCAATTTATAAAGTCAAGGCTATCGAAATACACGATTATGCCTCGATGTACATTAAGACTTGTATTGGGTTGCAATACTATTTAATGTTACTTGTAAACTTTGGGATCACCAATATGGCTATGGTAATGTACTAAATATACCACATTTGTTTGACTTTAAATAAATCAATACACTGGAGCAAAAAGCTTATTTGCCTCAATATGAACATACCTACATGCACTACCTAGAAACACATTTTTGAAGTTAAAAGGAACATGTGTGGGAACATGTGTGTTAAAAATATGTGCTTCCAGACAGTGGGGCCGATTCCGATCTCGGTCGGAGGCGCACCCAATAGCATTCGGTCGGGAAAAAAGCCATGCGAAAGCCTGTTTCCCGACCGATCCGTACAGCACACCGAACGAGTAAGTACGATGCGCACAACAGCAAAGAATCCGGCCGAGCCGTACTCACCCAAACCAGGTCCTGTTCCCCGACCGAGGCGAATCCGGAAACGCTGAATCGAGTCGCACGTAAGGGAAAATGCAGCTCCGTCCGGCCGAACGAGTACGATGCGCTTTCTGTACTCGCCGAACCCGTCGCTACGCACGGCACGTCAAAGCATCCGGGAGAGGCGCACATAAGCTCCGATTCGCGCCACAACACGATCCACGGCTCCGAGACGAACACGGCAGCGACGAGGACAACGCGAAGCGACAAGGACGAGGCGAAGCGACGAGGACGACGCGAAGCAACGAGAAGGACGAACGACACGAACCAACCATGAATCCCTTCGTCCCGATCATACCAATATTCTACATTTACTACCGGAACAGGCACGGACGCGTACGGCGCAGAAGGTAAGCCAGACACCAACCACAAAACACATACAACACGTACACGACACATCACACACACACACAGAGGGATGCAGAATATACTTACACCAGCAACAGCAGCACCATAGGGGCGGGATGCCTACCACCACTACCACCCTCACCCAGGGGGGGCAGGATGCCTACCACTACTACCACCCTTAGCCAGGGGGGGCTGGATGCCTACCACTACTACCACCCTCACCCAGAGGGGGCTGGATGCCTACCACTACTACCACCCTTAGCCAGGGGGGGCTGGATGCCTACCACTACTACCACCCTCACCCAGGGGGGGCTGGATGCCTTCCACTACTACCACCCTTAGCCAGGGGGGCTGGCTGCCTACCACTACTACCACCCTCACCCAGGGGGGGCTGGATGCCTACCACTACTACCACCCTTACCCAGGGGGGGCAGGATGCCTACCACTACTACCACCCTTAGCCAGGGGGGCAGGATGCCTACCACCACCCTTAGCCAGGGGGCTGGATGCCTACCACCACTACCACCCTCACCCAGGGGGCTGGATGCCTACCACTACTACCACCCTCACCCAAGGGGGCAGGATGCCTACCACTACTACCACCCTTACCCAGGGGGCAGGATGCCTACCACCACCCTTAGCCAGGGGGGCTGGATGCCTACCACCACTACCACCCTCACCCAGGGGGGCTGGATGCCTACCACTACTACCACCCTCACCCAGGGGGGCAGGATGCCTACCACTACTACCACCCTTACCCAGGGGGGCAGGATGCCTACCACTACTACCACCCTTACCCAGGGGGGCAGGATGCCTACCACTACTACCACTCTTAGCCAGGGGGGCAGGATGCCTACTACCACCCTTAGCCAGGGGGGCTGGATGCCTACCACCACTACCACCCTCACCCAGGGGGCTGGATGCCTACCACTACTACCACCCTTAGCCAGGGGGCTGGATGCCTACCACTACTACCACCCTCACCCAGGGGGGCTGGATGCCTTCCACTACTACCACCCTTAGCCAGGGGGCTGGATGCCTACCACTACTACCACCCTCACCCAGGGGGCTGGATGCTACCACTGCGTACCACCCTCAGCCAGGGGGGCTGGATGCCTACCACTACTACCACCCTCACCCAGGGGGGCTGGATGCCTACCACTACTACCACCCTTAGCCAGGGGGGCTGGATGCCTACCACTACCACCACCTCACCCAGGGGGGCTGGATGCCTACCACTACTACCACCCTTAGCCAGGGGGGCTGGATGCCTACCACTACTACCACCCCAACTCATAGGATGGACAATGCATGACACAACCAGCACACCACAACCTAGGGAATGCAAGAAGAAGACATCCCCCAACACCATGACAAGCGTGTGTAGACTGTGTCAAATGCCTACAACACCGAACATGACTTTGAACATACAATGTGACCCCCTAGCACATGTGCCACACATATATGTGTGTGGCACCCACAATGCAAGCAGGCCATGACCATTGTGGCAATGGGGTCCAAACCCCCATCATCACAGTGACCAAAATGTAAGTGTGGGGTCCATAGCTGAAGCACATTTCGAACATTGTGGCAATGGGGTCCAAACCCCCATCATCACAGTGACCAAAATGTAAGTGTGGGGTCCATAGCTGAAGCACACTTTGAACATTGTGGCAATGGGGTCCAAACTCCCATCATCACAGTGACCAAAATGTAAGTGTGGGGTCCATAGCTGAAGCACATTTCGAACATTGTGGCAATGGGGTCCAAACCCCCATCATCACAGTGACCAAAATGTAAGTGTGGGGTCCATAGCTGAAGCACATTTCGAACATTGTGGCAATGGGGTCCAAACCCCCATCATCACAGTGACCAAAATGTAAGTGTGGGGTCCATAGCTGAAGCACACTTTGAACAATGTGGCAATGGGGTCCAAACCCCCATCATCACAGTGACCAAAAGGTAAGTGTGGGGTCCATAGCTGAAGCACATTTTGAACATTGTGGCAATGGGGTCCAAACCCCCATCATCACAGTGACCAAAATGTAAGTGTGGGGTCCATTGCTGAAGCACATTTCGAACATTGTGGCAATGGGGTCCAAACCCCCATCATCACAGTGACCAAAATGTAAGTGTGCGGTCCATAGCTGAAGCACACTTTGAACATTGTGGCAATGGGGTCCAAACCCCCATCATCACAGTGACCAAAATGTAAGTGTGGGGTCCATAGCTGAAGCACATTTCGAACATTGTGGCAATGGGGTCCAAACCCCCATCATCACAGTGACCAAAATGTAAGTGTGGGGTCCATAGCTGAAGCACACTTTGAACATTGTGGCAATGGGGTCCAAACCCCCATCATCACAGTGACCAAAATGTAAGTGTGGGGTCCATAGCTGAAGCACATTTCGAACATTGTGGCAATGGGGTCCAAACCCCATCATCACAGTGACCAAAATGTAAGTGTGGGGTCCATAGCTGAAGCACATTTCGAACATTGTGGCAATGGGGTCCAAACCCCCATCATCACAGTGACCAAAATGTAAGTGTGGGGTCCATAGCTGAAGCACACTTTGAACAATGTGGCAATGGGGTCCAAACCCCCATCATCACAGTGACCAAAAGGTAAGTGTGGGGTCCATAGCTGAAGCACATTTTGAACATTGTGGCAATGGGGTCCAAACCCCCATCATCACAGTGACCAAAATGTAAGTGTGGGGTCCATAGCTGAAGCACATTTCGAACATTGTGGCAATGGGGTCCAAACCCCCATCATCACAGTGACCAAAATGTAAGTGTGCGGTCCATAGCTGAAGCACACTTTGAACATTGTGGCAATGGGGTCCAAACCCCCATCATCACAGTGACCAAAATGTAAGTGTGGGGTCCATAGCTGAAGCACATTTCGAACATTGTGGCAATGGGGTCCAAACCCCCATCATCACAGTGACCAAAAGGTAAGTGTTGACAAAGAAAGAGGTGCAACTGCCAAACTGCATGGATGATTCCTGGTCACAGAACAACAAACACATCAGTGGCAAAGTAGTGTATGTGTCCCATTGCAACATAAATTGGGGGAGCCAAATCCTGCAGTGCAAATAAGACATACCTTTGGCCATGTGCAGACAAACAACACCCATGGGGGCTGACACCGTCAACAATCATCAATGACACAATGACAGAAGTGACCATCAGAATGCAGACCCACATATTTGCACCAATGGGCACACACATGCAGATACCCTGTGGAGACTGCAGATGTGAGGTGAACAGATACCATACCATGGCAGCAATGGGACACACAAACCATGATCATTGTGCTGACCGATGACCTAGGAGTCCCAGGGACAGCAGGGGAAACCCATCAAACTACATACAGCCAATGGCACACCCAAGATATGCCAATGCAGTGGTGCAGATGCACAAACACAAACAGGCAGACCCACACTGCACATCATACACAACAGGTGAGGGGGGCCAGTGTCCCCAGGCAACCACACAACACATGAGGAGACATGAATACCAATCATACAGATGTGCATACAGTGCCACACAAAGGTAACTCATGGATCCAAATCCCCTATGTGGGCAAGCAGGCATTGTCAGATGAGAGGGAGCACAAATCACACAAGGCACGTAGGAACAGCAACTGACACAGCAAGACACAGATACACCACAGCACCACCCCCAGGGCCCCCACAATGTGGTGACCCTGGGCTGCATTACAATCCCACTGTGATGACAAAGCTAAATGTGGTTCACACTGTGAACCACAGTCATGTGTACTGAGCAACTAACTACCATCACACCTACACAAGCACAAATCAAACAGCATGGCCAGTAAGCCAAGGCCAACATGGAGGCAGGGGCCTAGCCGGGCAACAACTCTCATCTGCACACACTCAACACCACACCCTCGACCTCCAACAATGTGCAGCAGTGAAGCACACATGCACTGGTGACATTGCACATGCACCCATGACTATTCCAGGGTGGTGGGTGGGAACCAAGGTGCAGAAACACATCACACATGGCCACTCAACAAGACTCCTGAATGTCTGACACACTGCACACTACGCTGTACATGGACATGACGGCAATACCACACCAACCAATGGGATCCCAGCCACAGTCACACACCAATGAAGAAGCCAAGGTCACCCACAAAGAACACACATAGACAACAACCAACATTGCAGCCCGGACCCTGAGGAGTGCCAGCAGTCACACACACAACGTGTCACAATCACTGAAAGATAACACAAACTGGAAATCACATGACAGGGGCAAACAACAAGTGCCAAGGGGAAACCTGACTGTGACCCATCTGCGTCTGCACACAAACTCAGCCCTGACAGCAAACACACCTATGGGTGACACCCTGATGACCAGTAATGTGCCATGCACCCACATCACAGAGAACCCAGGGAGAAGACTTTGGGGGAACATAGCTCAACTCAGCTACCATCACAAACAGGTACAACACTAGGGATCACAGCATGCACAGCTAAACAGAAGTGAACACACAGACATGCACATACAACACACACCTTGGGCGCAGGCAATGTCACAGGAGTACACACTGCCATGAGGGGACTCCACTCCTGTGTGAGGAAAGCTGTGCCATATGTTGCCTCAGTAGGGCCCCATCATGTCAGCTGAGCACTTGGTCACACAATCAACAATTAGCACCAAATGAGGGCTCCCGTCACATCAGCCTGGTCATGGAAGTGCCAACGGAATCATCAGCACAGATCCAACACACTTGTATAGCAATGTTGCACTGACAACACAGATGAGTCCTTCCCCATTGATGCCCAAACCTGCATGTCCACTGGAGATGGCCACACGGTCAGGGAAGTAGACGAATTGAACAATGGCAGGCACAACAGATGTGCAGGGGTGGAAGCCACAGATGTGAAATAGCCAATCTAAGTAGGAAATCCCATTGCCAAATACTGAACACATGACACCCTCAGATGCTGCTATGGATGACATGGATACACCACAGGATAGGACACATTCCCCCTGGACCACATGGGTTCCTGCACAGTAACACTTCATTATCATGAGACCAAATATCACCATCACTGCAGCAAGGGCATGGTTAGCATCATCAACATCATGTACATCAGAAGCAAAAGCACTAGAGAACAGAAAGTTGCTTTATTCAGCATATGTGGCATTAAAAGTAGAAGTCCGGTAGAACATAAACAAAGGCCAATGGCCAGTCCATCAACAAAGTCACAAGTGGGTGATAGTGGCAGATGCCACCCTACACATGCCTGCACAAAACCAGGGACAATCCACTAGGAGGGGCAACCGGGGGGTAGGCCAGGCACCGCAGGGACAGGATCAGGGCTCACCAGGAGGAAGCAGGGAAGGGGTGGTGGGTGCTGGAGAGCCACTGACAACTGCAGTGGAGGTGTCTGACATGGTGTGTGCCGGCACAACTGGGGGGCATGGCTCAGATGTTGTGGGTGCCGGCACGACTGCAGTGGACCCTGCAGATGGAGTGGACAGGTCCGCCACTGCAGTGCCCAAGTCAGACAGGGTGGTAGTGGACTCCACTGCAGTGCCTACCACCAGGGGAGGAGAATGGGGAACAGGCAAGGTGGGCTGGACAGAGGGGAGGACACCCTCACCACATCAGTGGCACAGACAAGCGCAGCGGGGGGTGTGGTGCCGGGAGAGCAAGTGGCAGGGGGAGAAGGCCGGAGCCTCTTGGGGATGGTATATCTGTGGGTGGGGGAACCTGGGGCAGGGTGTGGTGGGGGCACCTGTGGAGTGGGGGCCTGAGGGATGGAGGAAGGAGACCTGGTGCTTGAGCTGCAGGGCGGCGGCGGGGTCTTGCTCTTAACACTCCGGGGGGACTTGCGGGTGGGGGCCTCAGTCTGTCTGCGCCTGGGGGAGGGTGTCCGGGGGCGAGGGGCACTCTGCTCCGTGTGGGGGGCTTCCTCTTCACCCTGGATGCTGGAGCAGCTGGATCGGAGGGGAAGAGGCCGAGGTCACTGAGGAAGAGGCGCTGGGTCTTTGGGGTTGCAGGTGAGGCAAGGGAGGGTGCTTTGGAGGGAGAGGCAACTGAGGACTGCGCAGTGCCCGTGGATGCGTGTGTGTGTACCAGGGCCCCATCCCCTGTGAGTCTGGTTTCAGTCCCCTGACTGTGCGTGCGTGTGCGTTTTGTTTGTGGCGTGTGTGTCTGTGTGCTGGACCTGTGTGTGCTGGTGTGTGCCTGTGCCGGTGTGTGTGTGCTTGGGACGGGTAAGGTGCTGGGGAGTGTGGATGGAGCAGAGGCAGGAGGGGTGAGGGACTGTCTGAGGAGGGACACTGCTGCCGTCAGGGAGGAGTCCATGGACCTATTGCCCCTCTGTAGGTCAGACATGCCCGATGAGATGCCCTCCATGAACGACACCAGCTGAGTCAACAGTGCGGTGTGCGCATGGAGGACACTCAGCATGGCTGTCTGCCCTACATGGAGCTGGCGAAGGAGGTACACAGACTCCTCACTCAGGGCAGCAGGGGACACAGGGGCAGGGGGTGCGGGGCCTGGCCCAAAGGAGACACGCTCCCGAACATGGGAGCCTCCACGGACCTGGGGAATGGGAGCCGATGGGAGGGCGGTGGTGGTGCTGGTGGTGGCGGGGACAGCAACACTAGCTGGGGTGTGGTGGCTGCTGACACCCGCCTCCACAAGGGAGTCATCCTCCGAGTTGCTCTGGTCCTCAGCTGAGGTGGATGGTGCTGAGGACTCCTCGGTGTGGCTCCCTCGCCCTCCGTGCCACTGGGTCCCTCCGACCACTCCTCGGCTGCTGACCCAGTCTGGCTCTCTGGCTCCTCCTGGTCCATGGAGCTGTCCCCTTCCGTGGCCGTGGATGTATCTGCAAACAATGGGGAAACAGACAGACATCAGTCACCTGCACCAAACGCACACACCACTGTGAGCACAGCACATTACAGAGCAAGCCCTGGCATCATTAGTTGTACATTGCTAAAAGTGCCCTAACTGAACAGGAGAAGCCAATTGTCAGTCTGACGCCAAGCATGGCACTCACATCCCACATGGCCTTGCACCCATCTGTCTGGTGTCTGTTGCATTGCAACACCCCAGTGTGGACACATGCACCAAGTACACAGTAGTTGGACAGTGCAGAGGACACGGTGTGGCATGTGGACATGCACACATCACAGCTCTTGCCACTGAGTCAGTACAGGTTTCCGGATGAAAGGGACGCCCAGAGTCAAATAGGAAATGCATGTGATGCATACCAGCAACAGACACCATGATGCACCCATGTCCTGATAGCCATCGCCACAATGGTGTGCATGTAGCACATGTCACTCCCCTGCAGGACCACCAATAAGTTGACACATGCCATGGCAGAGGCATGACTGCTAAGTCATACATCACTGTCTCAGTGATGTATGACTTGGCAGCCAGACAACAACAACACTATGCACTGTGTCACAATAGTAGGTCATGGGGAATGCAAGTCCTGGAGCTGCACAAGTGCACATGTACATCCCCCACACAACACATCATCTTAACCCTCATCTGTCCAGGTCATACCTATTGGACATATGGGAGACCTGTGACACTACCCTCTGAACCTGAGCCCCTCACAATTTGCTGTGAATGGGGAACAGCTGCCTGAACTTCACATTCGCATACCCCAGTCTGCACGGGCAGCTGATCAAACACCTATGTGACACACAAGTATCGTCTCCTATGGTCACATCTCCAGGGGCATGCTGAGCCCCTACCAAGAAACACCCCAGCAGTCCTGGCAACTAATCCACAGCACACTGACACAGAGGCAGACACCTGAGGGGTCAAATCACTGTGCACAATGTGTCAGCTGATACACGGGAGTGGGAGTACAGAGTGCATTGCATGGCCTGGAGTAGGCATGACTGTCCTGTTCCACATGAATGAGGGATGTGCCCTGGACAGTGGATAGCTGGCTATGTATGTGTGACACACGTAATCTGCACACTCCGGGGCCCAAACATTGTTCCCACCCGCTGCATGGGCGTGTGCCACATACCCCAGGCACATGTGGTGGCTCAGCTCAGCAAGTGGACCGCATATCAAAGCAACACGCAGATCACATGTCCAAACACAGGCGTTGTGTGAACAATGGACCCACCCATGATGCCCACAACAGAGTTAGGGAAACAGATGCTGTCCCCCACCTTTAGTGAAGCAAACTGCAAGGACACAGTCCCAAGTGACACAATTCCCTGAATGTAAGGGCCACACCTGGGTATCAGATGAGCAGTGGGCAGTGCACAATAGAGGGACATGGCTCCTGGACAACATGACTGCTGCACTGTGGCAGTTGAACCAGGCCAGAGGAGGGCACAAAGCATGTAATACAGAGTTCACAGTGCAGTCTTTGACTCACCCCCTCCTTGCTGCTGTCTGGCCTTCAGCTGCCCATCCAGGTCTGGAAACACCACCGCCAGGATCTGGAGCATGTGGGGGTCAGGGTCCGTGTTCCGCCCCTCCTGCGAGGAGGCGACAGCTTCAGCTGGACCTGTGCAATCCTCCGGGTCCAGCCCCGAAGGTCCTGCCACCTCTTCTGGCAGTTGCGGATCCGGCGCTTGAGACCTCCACGGACCGGACGGCCCGGACGATGTCCTTCCAGATCTCCTGCTTCCGATGGGCATTAACCTGTCAGGATGACAAAGTGAAAAGGCCATTACTACACATGCAACATATCCGTGCATGACACAGTTGTATATACATGTCTCAATCACAGGGGCACATGATGTACACAGGCAGTGCAAAGCTGCCCATGGACAGTTTGCCAGACGTCACTACATGGTATCATTGCATGGGAAGTAAAACCTTGTTCAAATGCACTGTCACTGCACCATACCTGTCCAGTGCATGTCACTACACACTATGGGGGGTGACAACTACTCAGTGAGCCTGCTAGCCAGTGGCGTGCAGACTTTCAGCCTTGCTAGTCAGACAAAATGCACATTCAGAAAGGCAGTGCACAGAACACTCACCTGCTCCCCTGGTGTCCCATACAGCTTGCTGTACTGTGGAAGTAGGCTGTCCAGCAGGGCCTGGTTCTCTTCAAGGCTGAAGGCTGGGGCTCTCTCCACAGTACGTGCCATTGCAGGGTCCAGAGGGGCAGAGACAGCAGCAGTGCAGTGGCAGATGTCGTCCTGAAGCATGTAGTGCAGGCAAGTGAGCTCTCAGGGGACCAGCCAGCAATATATATGTGCTGGAGAGGCAGATACTGTCCCTTGTGTCCAAAGTGATAGGTCCAAGTCGTTTGCATCTTCTGAATCTGGCCAATCCATGGAATAGCAGCACCAAACCACGCCCACAGCATCCTTCAAATCTTCAACTTCATGACATACATGATTTTGCAACATTGTTGTGGGTGACCAACTGATTTTCCAGCAACCGACTCGTTTGAAATTCGAAACGCGTCCGTTGCCAGGCAAGCCCATTGTCAATGGGTGCGCACCGATCGGTCCATTGCGGTACAACGCGTACAGGGGTACAACGCGTGCACCGCACACATTGAATGCAATGGGCCGGCCGGAGGCACCGATCGGTCCATTGCAGTTCAACGCGTACAGGGGTACAACGCGCACCCGCACACATTGAATGCAATGGGCCGGCCGGAGGCACGATCGGTCCATTGCAGTTCAACGCGTACAGGGGTACAACGCGCACCCGACACATTGAATGCAATGGGCCGGCCGGAGGCACCGATCGGTCCATTGCGGTACAATGCGCATAGGGGTACAACGCTGCATCCGACACATTGAATGCAATGGGCCGGCCGGAGGCACCGATCGGTCCATTGCAGTACAACGCTGCATAGGGTACAACGCTGCACTCGACACATTGAATGCAATGGGCCGGCCGGAGGCACCGATCGGTCCATTGCGGTACAACGCTGCATAGGGGTACAACGCGTACTCGACACATTGAATGCAATGGGCCGGCCGGAGGCACCGATCGGTCCATTGCAGTTTAACGCGCACAGGGGTACAACGCGTACCCGCACACATTGAATGCAATGGGCCGGCCGGAGGCACCGATCGGTCCATTGCAGTTCAACGCGCACAGGGGTACTAACGCGTACCGCACACATTGAATGCAATGGGCCGGCCGGAGGCACCGATCGGTCCATTGCAGTACAACGCGCATAGGGGTACAACGCGTACTCCGACACATTGAATGCAATGGGCCGGCCGGAGGCACCGATCGGTCCATTGCAGTACAACGCGTACAGGGTACTAACGCGTACTCGCACACATTGAATGCAATGGGCCGGCCGGAGGCACCGATCGGTCCATTGCGGTACAACGCGCACAGGGGTATCAACGCTGCACTCGCGACACATTGAATGCAATGGGCCGGCCGGAGGCACCGATCGGTCCATTGCAGTTCAACGCGTACAGGGGTACAACGCGCGTACAGGGGTACAACACGTACCCGCACACATTGAATGCAATGGGCCGGCCGGAGGCACCGATCGGTCCATTGCAGTACAACGCGTACAGGGGTACAACGCGTACAGGGGTACAACGCGTACCAACACACATTGAATGCAATGGGCCGGCCGGAGGCACCGATCGGTCCATTGCAGTACAACGCATCACTGTACATGTGACTGGCATATGTCAGCATGCCTGTCTCAGATGGACATATGCCAGCCACAGATAGCTCCCAGGGAGTGAGGGGCACACCTACATCACAACAGCCTGTCCAAACTTTATCATAAGGCATGTAAGGCTGCATTTCCTATTGTGTGTATGTTGGTGTACATGTTGTCCTGTGGGTGTCACCTGTGGGCAGCCACCCCCAGGCTGTGCACGTGTTCATGGGGACAGGATCCTGGGTATTACGTGTACATGACCACTGTGATGTGCAACTGTTCAGATCTGTGCATGTGCCATGGTCACATCTCACGGTGGTGTATGTGTATGTCATGTCACATACCCCGTGAGTCCCATGTGGGACGGTATGTTTGAGCCAGGGTGTCCCAGTGGCACAATAGTGATGGTCCTCCACAGTCTTTGTGCATGTAGTGTTTACAATGTCTCTGATTTCATGTGCACAATGGGAGACAGTCTCCACATCCAGGTTGTGTGTGCATGGACTTTGATGTTGTGCGTGTGTGGTGTCACAGACGTCCATGTCTGTCCTGCCGTGGCAAGTGGGGCCACTACCTGTGGGGGTCATGGTTGTTTTGCTGTGGTGTATACATGATACTCCATGTAATGCCAGTGTCCATGTGGCAATACAGGGTCCCTGGGAATGTACCTGTCGTTGAGCTGTGGTGCCTGGGGCACATCTGTCCTCACATGTCACTGTGGGGGTTATTGTGACACGGCAGCAGGAGATGGGAACTGTGACACGGCCTCATGATATCCAATGGGCCAACCTGGGACTAATTGATGCCACCTGTTGGACCTTGTTGACAGATGTTGGCCATGTATGTACCATACATGTCCTTCTCCGGAACTGCACACTTCATGTAGTTGTGCCTCATAATGATGTGTGTTGGGATCTTGAGTGTGTTCAATGCCGCATATGTGGGGTGACTGAGAATCTTGCTTACTTCTCCTCTGCACTGCAGGGCTCCTGCTGTCCATCGACCATTCCCAGACCTGGCAACGATGGTGGAACGGGACAGCATCCGACGGTACCGCTTCACCAGGCAGCTGATTGAGGATTTGGCAGTGCAGTTGTCCCCACATTTGCAGCCTGGCCGGCCGTATCCTACAGCGCTGACCCCCAAGGTGAAGGTGATGGCAGCCCTACACTTCTTTGCCACCGGTACCTTCCAACATACTGTGGCGACTGCTGGTGGGATGTCACAGACCATGTTGAGCCGTGTGCTCCGCGATGTTTTGGCGGCAATGTTGGCTATTCCTGAACCGGTACATCTATTTCCCTAGACTGCGACGACTCACTGACGTGAAGAGTGACTTTTATGCCCTGGGGAGGATGCTGCATGTCATTGGCTCCATTGATGGGACACATGTGGCTTTGGTACCACCACAGGCCCAGGAGCAGGCCTACAGGAACCGCAAGCACTACCACTCGGTCAATGCACTGGTGGTGTGTCTTGCAGACATGACCATCACACACGTGTGTGCCCGTTTCCCTGGTACAGCACACGATGCCTTTGTGATGAGGAGTAGTCGCATCCCCAGGATGATGGCACAGATGCAGAACCAGCGTGCCTGGCTTGTCGGTGTGTACTGACTTTGTGCCATTGTGTGTGATCTGATCTGTAGTATTCCGCCCACTTTTCCAAGTCAGCTAATGTGCACTTGTCTGTCCGTAGGTGACTCGGGATACCCCAACATGCCGTGGTTGCTGACACCCCTCAGGAACCCTGTGACACCAGCCCAGATGCGCTACAATGAGGCACATGGTCGGACCAGGAGAGTGATTGAGCGGACATTTGGTCTCCTGAAGAGCCGCTTCCGCTGCCTGGACAAGACCGGAGGGTCCCTCCCATATGCCCCTGCGAAAGTGTGCAAGATTATCATCGTCTGCTGCATGCTCCACAACCTGGCAGTGCGGAAGGAGTTGCCTCTCATCCAGGATGACAATGACCAACATCCGCCACCTGTGGAGGATCCTGGCCTGGACCACGATGCCAGTGACGATGATGATGATGATGATGATGGTGATGTCCGCACACAGCTCATCACCAACTTCTTTAGCTGAATGTGAGTATCCTGAGGTGTCATGTCAATGATGTGAGTTGGCATGATGTGTGGGTGGTGCTCTGGTGCTGTTGGAGTGTGTCCATGGGCTACTTGACTGGATGTGTGTTGCGATGTGTGCTAACAGGTGGGCTGTACTCCCCAACAGTGTTGACATGCTAACTTGGTTCTGGGTGGGTATCTTGTAACATGTATTGTGCATGAGTTTTGCTGTTCTGTCCTGTACTCCATTGCTTTTGACTGTTTGGTCAACTGTGTCCACCGACGACGTGATTGCACTTCCAGGGTGGTAGCTGTTGTGTCCCTACAGGTGATGTGCGCCACACCCATGGACTTCCTTCCGTCTACAGTTGTTGACTGTGTGCCCGCTGCCAGGTGGGATTACCTTGCATCTGTAGTGGTTACGACATGTTGCAACTGTGTAATAAACCTGTGCTTCACTTTGTGATGTGCGTTGTCTGTGGTCACACATTTGACTGCCATTTGCTTACTGCACCTGTGGGCTACTTGACTACAACTGGGAATGGGTGTGGTGTCTGTGCATTGCACCGTCTTCCCTGGCAACATCAGTGTAGGCAATGAGTCAGATGGCCTAGGTGTGTATGTGTTGTGTAGCCCTGGTGGTGTGTCTCCCTCATATGTGTCACGTTGCCTTTACTTACATGCCTGTGTTGTCCTTGCTGTTGCAGTTCGCATACACAGTGTAATTTTGCAGTTCATCATCCCCATAACAGCACCCACGTTGGAATCACGACAGAGGCAAGTATGGTGTATTAGTGTGTTTATTGTGATACATTTGTGTTAATAGTGCATAGGATGGGTAGTGCTGTACATAAATCTTGCAATCCGAAGTTCCTAGGTGAATTGAAAGTCCTGGTAGACAGGATCCCCAGTATCGGGCCACAGTTGTCTGACACATTGGTCCAACTTGTACTCCCCATGCAATGTGTGGGAGTAGTGTTGCCGTCAACAGGGTGAACAGTCTGTGTACAAAGGCGAACATCCAGAACAGGTTCAGGCTTCCTGGGAGTTGCGCTTGGCCATCGGCCTCTCACTTTTCCCTCCTCGGACGACCCCTCTTCTTGGGGGGCTCTCAGGCACATGCTGCTGCGGTGCAGGGGACTCTCCGCCAGAGTCATCCTCCCTCCCTGTGGCAGTTGCAGTTTGTTCAGCACCAGATGTTGTTGGCACACAGAGAGGTGTGGACTGGTTGCTGTTCATCTGGCGGAGGCATTGTAAAATGTCCCTGTGCACCGCCGTCATCTCATGCAGTGCATCCCACTTGGACTCCACGCGGGACATGTGTGAGTCCACGCGGGACATGTGTGACTCCACGTGGGACATGTGGGAGTCCAAGCGGGCATGATGGGCAGCCTGCTGCTGTTTCATGTCTCTGAGGAGCCCCACTACCTGGCTGAGGTCTCCTGGTGCTGGACTGGTACGCATCAGCTATGCGTACCAGTTGTGGGTCATCATGCACACCAGCAACATCTGCAAGCAGCGACCTCTGTCTCCCACCCCTCCCACCACCCCTGCTGACAGGTGCAGTGTGTGCAGTGGCACGCACAGATAACCCTGGTCCACCTTGGGGGTTGGTGGTGGTGGTGGTGTCCATGGCCCCAGGTTGGTCCAGGGTCCCTGTGCTGGTGTTGCTCCTTGTTCTGTCCATGTCGGCAGGGATGGTATTTGTGGTGACAGTCGTTGGAGGGGTGGGTGCAGGGGGTGCAGCTGGTGGTCCTGCTGGTGCTGCAGCTGGTGGTCCTGCTGGTGCTGCATGTTGACTTGCACCGGATGTGCCAGGTTGGTCTTCATCGTCCGAGGAGGACAGAGGCTGTACGACGCCAGTGAGCTCCGCATCCTCTTGAGCCTGGGACTGGGACTCCTCAGCGTCTGCTGCTGTGTCCCCATCATCACCTGTTTTTGGGAGACACAATGTATGTTTTGTTTCTGCAGGCATCAATGGTTGACACACATGACAGTTGTGACTGTGCCTCTGGGTGCGGGCCTGTACATTGCATTGTCCTAAGTCGTCACAGTCAGGGGTTGATATTGGTGTGGCACATTGTCCTGCATTATTTGGGCATTTCTATGTATTTTTTGGGGTGTGAACATGGTCTGCATTGGTTGTGTTTGGTTGACAGCCGGCCCTCCTTCCCACCCAGCCAGTCAGTTATCCCACCATGGAACGTGCTTGCGTTGCAGGGAGTGGAAGTTGTCTCTCAGGATGTCAGTCAGTGGTGTCCTGCTGTTTGTTGGTGCACAGTTGGCAGCAGGGCCTTGTGCTCCCCACAGCAGTAGCCAGTGTCAGCCATCTTGGGAGTCCTTCTCCACTCCCTGTGATGTGAGCATGGTTCAGGGTGGTGTTGATGGAACAGTTGTGGGGGTGACCAATATCAGTGACTACGACTCCCATCATGCTATTGCCTCCACCCCCTTCCCAGCATGCCCATGCTTCCTTCTTTTTGACTCTGCTTCCCTGTGGGGTGGGCTGGCTGTGCTGACAGGATGGCTGGGAGTGTTGTCCTGGCAGTTGTTTGGCTAAAGGTCCCAAGAGTGGCCCTGTGCTTCACACAACATAACCCAGGGTGGTGGTTCTTTGTGGGATCTTGTGTCAGGATGGGGGCATTGCATTCTACCAGGTGGGTTCTGTGGAGTTTGTGTTGGGGTGTGTGTGAGGGGAGGTGTTTGTGACTATGGTCAGTGCTGCAAGTCCTCCTTCCCACCCAGCTAGCCAGATATCCCACCATGGAACGTGCTTGCATTGCAGGGAGTGGAAGTTGTCTCTCAGGATGTCAGTCAGTGGTGTCCTGCTGTTTGTTGGTGCACAGTTGCCAGCAGGGCCTTGCGCTCCACCACAGCAGTAGCCAGTGTCAGCCATCTTGTGAGTCCTTCTCCACTCCCTGTGATGTGCGCATGGTTCATGGTGGTGTTGATGGGACAGTTGTGGGGGGGGCAATATGTGTGACTGCGACTCCCATGATGCTATTGGCTACACTGACTTGGCCAGCATACACAGAATTCCTTCCTTTGAGTGGTCTTCACTGTGTGTTGGTGTTGTTGTGGTGGCTACATGTCTGGATGTGTTTGTTAGTGTATTTGTGCCACTGCCTAGCTGTAGTTGTAGTTGTGTTTGTACATGTGTTGGCACAGTTGGATGTGACTTTTTTGATGGCATGTGTTGTGTTTATCTGACTGACATACACATTTTGGGATGATTCTGTTCTGATTGCTGTGTAATTGCTATGAGTGCATGGTTTGACTCTCCCCTTGACAGTGATGTGTGTGTTTTGTGGCAGTATATTGTGTACATTTGTTGTGTACTCACCAGGCTCTGGGATGTCCTCTAGTCCATATACGCTCACTGGCGGAAGGATGGCCCGCACCTTCTCCTCCCAGGGCCTGAGGTATATTGGCTTGGCAGGAGGGGGCCACTGCCGGTGTATTGGCTGTTGATGTAGTCTTTCTTGAGCAGGTCCCGTACCCTCCTGCGCACGTCATACCACCTGTTCTGGATGTCGCTCTTTGTGCGCCGACATGGTGATTGTGCGTTCACCCTGTTGATGATCCTCTCCCACATCTTGGTTTTCTGGGAGATGGGGGTCTGTTGGACCAGTGTGCCAAACAGCTGTGGCTCTACCCTGAGGATCTCGTCTCACCATGACTTCCAATTCACAATCTAGGAACTTGGGATTCTTCTTGGGGGGCATGGTGATGGGTGGTGATGGTGAGTGATGTGTGTGTTGGTGTGCAGGTGAGGGTGTGTGAGTGTGTGTTTTGCTGGGTGTATGTGAGGTAGGTATTTGTTGGTGTGCTGATGGTGTGTGGCTTGTGTGAGGGATGAGCTGTGGGTGTGTGGTTGCTTTCTCTTGGGTGCTGGCAGTGGAATGGCATTTGCAAAGGCTCATGGTTGTGATTTGTGTCCTTTATATAGGTGGAGTTGTGGGTGTGTCTTTGTTCTCTGTCCCCACCCCCCCAGTATTTATTGGCTTGGTAATTGCTTGTTTGGCCTTTTTTGTGTATTTTTCCTTAGTACTTTCTGTGCATGTTGGAAACGTTCTTGTGACTGAGTCGGACCCTGCATTTGTCTCGTACGGTCTTCTCCGTTTCGTTCACGCTGTGTTTGTGCAGTTTTCTATGCTGCGTACGCGTCGGTTGCGGTGTTTTGTGTTGCTTCGGCTCGGTTTTGTATGCGTGTCGGTCGTGCGGCTTGGCCTCCGTCCGACTCGCTCGTGGTTTTCGCGCCTTGCATTGTACTTTGCGGTTTGGAGTTCGCGTGTACGTTTCGGTCGGATTTGTTCCGGGTGCGTGTCGGTCGGTTGGATTCGCGTGTTTTTCCGGCCGGATTGCTGTTTTCCGTGCGGCTCGGTCGGTCGACTTGGTTTCGGTACGTGTCGGTCGGATTTTTCACGCCTTGCATCGTACTTGGCGTGTCGGGCGCCACAGGTACGTGTCGGTCGGTATTATTTCCGGATCCGAGTCGGTCGGTGCTTTTTCCGGCCCGAATCGGAATCGACCCCAGTATGTTCAAAATTCCTATGTTTGAGGAGAGAGGGAGAGGCGTTGCAAGACCAACAAGAAGGGGAGGAAGTGTGACATAACTTGTGTAAAGTGGTAGTTGTAATCATCAATCTATTCTAAATAAAAAAATAAAGTTTGAATGGTATTAGCTTCTCTTGAGGGATCACTGACAGAATATCGACAACAGAAATATCGACCTACAGAAATATCGTGACAAAACTATCGTTGTCAAAAATATCGACCTCCTATCTTCATAATGGTAAGTACAAAAATATCGGGAAAAAAATATCGCTGTTAAAAGTATCGAAGTAGAAAATATCGGTTTTTTTATATGTATAAAAAATAATGTAAAATAAATTAAATAATACATTTAACTTAAAAAATATATTTAGATTTATTTGTATATTTTAACAATTATAAGTAATAAATGTAATGTAAAAATAAATTAAACATACATATTTAAAATGTTATATATATATATTTACTTAAAAATAATTAATAAATAATTTTAATTAATTATAAAATGTTAGAAATATATTAAAATTTATAAATAAATATATATATATATATACATACACCTGTAACATAAAAATAAAAAATAAAAATTATATTATAAAATATAATATGAAAATATGTCATATTTTTAAACCTACACTTTACACTACATTGACTGCAACAGTAGGGAAAGTGTTGGATAGGGAGGAGAAAAATTACTATTCCCACTCCAGCGAGTGCAACAGTAGGGAAAGTGTTGGATATCATAGGGAAAGTGTTGGATAGCGGAGGGGAATAATTTACTATTCCCACTCCAATAACTGCAACAGTAGGGAAATTGTTGGATAGCGGAGGGGAATAATTTACTATTCCCACTCCAGCGAGTGCAACAGTAGGGAAAGTGTTGGATATCGTAGGGATAAAAATTACTATTCCCACTCCAGCAAGTGCAACAGTAGGGAAAGTGTCGGATAGCAGAGGGGAATAATTTACTATTCCCACACCAGCGAGTGCAACAGTAGGGAAAGTGTTGGATAGCGTAGGGGTAAAAATTACTATTCCCACTCCAGCGAGTGCAACAGTAGGGAAAGTGTTGGATAGCGGAGGGGAATAATTTACTATTCCCACTCCAGCAAGTGCAACAGTAGGGAAATTGTTGGTTAGCGGAGGGGAATAATTTACTATTCCCAATCCAATGAGTGCAACAGTAGGGAAAGTGTTGGATAGCGGAGGGGATAAAATTACTATTCCCACTCCAGCAAGTGCAACAGTAGGGAAAGTGTTGGATAGCGTAGGGGTAAAAATTACTATTCCCACTCCAGCAAGTGCAACGGTAGGGAAAGTGTTGGATAGCGTAGGGGTAAAAATTACTATTCCCACTCCAGCGAGTGCAACAGTAGGGAAAATGTTGGAGAGTGTAGGGGTAAAAATTACTATTCCCACTCCAGCGAGTGCAACAGTAGGGAAAGTTTTGGATAGCGTAGGGGTAAAAATTACTATTCCCACTCCAGCGAGTGCAACAGTAGGGAAAGTGGTGGATAGCGTAGGGGTACAAATTACTATTCCCACTCCAGCGAGTGCAACAGTAGGGAAAGTGTTGGATAGCGCAGGGGTAAAAATTACTATTCCCACTCCAGCGAGTACAACAGTAGGGAAAGTGTTGGATAGAGTAGGGGTATAAATTACTATTCCCACTCCTGCGAATGCAGCAACAGGGAAAGTGTTGGATAGCAAGGGGTAAAAATTACTATTCACACTTAAGAAAATTCAAATTTAAAAACTATCAAAATATCAACTACTATACAACATATAATAAAACACCCATAAACAAAACATATCTATTATACATTTTTACAAAACATAGAAACATATAGTAATGTAGAAAAAATATAAAATTTACATAAAAAGATTATTTTTTTAATTTTAACAAGAAATTATCAAACAAATAAATATTTTGTAATAGAAATTAATTGTAATCTAAAAAAATAATTATTACATAAAGGTAATATTTTTTTCCTACCCTATAACACCACGCAATTTACAACACACATCTAAAATAAATGAAAAAGTGAAACTCCATAATTAACACAATTAAGTATCAATTTAAAAATTATTAATAATTAAAAAACATATTTAAAAAGGTCAAAATTATTGTAGTAACCAAACATTACAGCTATACAACATAAATCCCCAAACAAAAAAAAATAACAATTACCAAAAATATTTAACAATTAATAAATAAATATTAATGATCAAGTAATGATTAATTAATGTAAACTAAATTACTTTCCACCATCTACCCTAATAAACACCATAACAAACACCTAAAAATATCTACACAATTTCCATAACTAATTTTACATTAATAAATTCATATCAATGAACAACAAATAAGTGATAAAATACTATAAACACCACAACGCACACATCAAAATTATTACACAAATGACAAAATTAAAATGTAATTAATTAATTAGCATCAATTAACAAAGAATTAATTAATTAAAAATAAATTACCTCCCTCCATATTACCCTATAAATGCCACCAACAATTTCGTAAAAAATTATACAATTAATATAATTAATTAACAATTAATTAATTAATAACAATTAACAATAAAAATATAAATAATTAAGAAATTAATTCACACCATTAACACTATAAAATAATAATTAATAAATATTATATAAAAAATATTATTAAATTTATTAAAATTAAATTACTTCCCACCCTACTCCCCTATCAACCCACAACCCACCCCTAAAAAAATCACACAATTAACATAATTACCAATTAATTAATAATAATTAATAACAAATTAATAAATAATTAATAATAAATTATTTCCCATAATTAACAATATAAAATATTAAATAAATAAATATCAATTATGGAAAAATATTAATAATTTAATTATAATTAAATTACTTCCTATTCCCCTATAAACCCACATCCCGCTCCTAAAAAAAAGACACAATTAACATATTTACCAATTAATTAATCAATAAAAATTAACAGTCAATTATTAATTAATTAATTAATTAATTACCATAATTAACACTATAAAATCAAAATTAAAGAAATACTAATAAATAAAAATTAAGATTCAATTTGTTATAATTAAATTACTTCCCACCCTATTCCCCTATAAACCCATAACCTGCTACGGAACTAAAACGCAAAATTTTATTAAAATAAAATTAATAACTTCTATAAATTTAACACATACATTAAAAAAAATGCAATACTTAGACAAAGAAATATAGCACATACATTTAAAATACATACTAAAATACATAACACTAACTAAAAAAACGATATTTTTAACAACTATGGGGTCTATTACGATGGCGGGCCGTCTGTGTCCGCCCGCCACCGCAACGGCAAACGGGACCGCCCGCAAGAGGTGCGGCGGTCCCGCAATGGCAATTAGGATGCCACTGCCACGGTGGCGGTGGCATCCCGCATATATTGCATTGCGGCGGGCGGTGCTGTAAGCAGCACCCGCCACAATGCAATATATGCATGTTGTGCATTGGCATGCACAACGTGACAGGCACCGCGCGGTGCCTGCCACCTTGTCCATGCCAATGTTGGGGGGTACCATAGGTACCCCCCAAGTGCAGCCCCCAACCCCCCTGGGGTCCCACAACAGGCCCCCGATGCGAAAACCGCATGCCTTTCCATGGCGAACTCTCCGCCATGGAAAGGCATTGAAAATGCCACATGCTAATATGGATGACGGTGCCTGCAAGGCACCGCCACCATATTATGGGCCTTTTCCGCCCGGGAGGCAATCGGGACCATTGCCTACCGGCGGAAATGCGGCGGACAGACTTTCCGTCCGCCGCGGTACCCCCCGCCATAGTAATATGGCAGGGGGTAAATTGTGTTGTGATTGCGTGCGGATCGCCGCTGGCCGGGCGGTGGCGATCCGCACGACATCCTAATAGACCCCCATATTTTTGCAAACGACATTAATGACTTCGATATTTTGGAAAACAATATTTTTTACCTTAAACTCGATATTCTGGCAGTCGATATTTCTGTATCACGATATTTTGCACTCGATATTAGTGCAAGTCGATATTTCCTACTCGATATTCTGACTGTTTACCCTCTTGAGGACTTCTGCATTTTGAACCAAATTTAATTTCATACGTAAGTCATGTTCACATTGTAATCCCGCATATGTCTTATTTCTAATTTCTGGATGAGCAGTAGCTATTGTACCTTTGTGACGCAGAAGGGAATGAAAGCAAAAAGGAAGCTATTGAGGAAAGGGAGTGATGGGAAGAGTGTCATCTGGTAAGCAAACATAAGCAGAATGAATTGCCAATATTAAAGAGGTGTATTTGATTGAAAACGAGGAGGGGAAGGAAAACGTTGTTGTGCTTCTGTAAATGAAAGACAAGAGCAATTTTCAAAAAGTAGATTTATCTATTTTAAACCTTTCATGTGCCAGGTTTTCCAAAAAATTGTTTATTGGCCTATTTGAACATATTTATTATGCCAAATTGAGGACTGGAGAAATTGTTTATTGGAACTATTATGGAGGACAAAAATTGGGTATAAAAGCATACAAGTATTCTTTTAAATGGGAATAGACACAGAAAGAGGCTTCTGAGAGAAAGAGACTAATTCACAAAGAGAAAAAGGATCAATGAAAAAACACTCGATATCATACCAGAGCGGAGACTGGATAGTGCTGTCCTTGTTTAGTGAAAAAGCAGTTTGTTTAAGGAAAACATCAGTATGATATGTACGAGAGTCTAGGAAATTTGTACCTCCTAAATATTTGGGATGTTTCTGTTTCGAGAGGGACAAACAAGCTTTCTTATTATTCCACAAGAAAGTAGATAATAATGAGTATTTTTTTTTTTTTAAAAGCAGGCAATATTTATAGGAATGTTAGATAAGGTAAAAAGTATTATTGGAACTATGATCATCTTTAAGGAGTCGAATCTACTCCACCAAGATAAAAATAGAGGATTCCATCTAGACGTAAGAGAGGTGATAGAAAAAATAACCTGTTTCATGTCAGTAGAGACTGTTTCCTTAGAGTTGGAATCAAAACCAATGGCCAAGATATTTAGGGGCCGATTCCGATCTCGGCCGGTAGGGCTCCGAATCGGATTCGGCTTTACCGGATCCGATTCGGAGCCCTGTTTCCCGACCGATTCGTACGTGCGTCCGGGCGAGCGAGTACGATGCGAAAACTCCGACCGACTCGTTTGCGAGACCCAACCGCACCGACCGACTCGTACGCGAAAGCCGACCGCTCCGACCGACTCGCTCGGACACGCCGCACCGCGCAATGGAGACGTTCCCCGGCCGGGCAAGTACGATGCGCGCCGCGAGCAGTCCAACCGACTCGCGCCGTCCGGCTCGAAGGAGCAGTTGGAGCCGTACTTTGGGGGTCCGTGTCGGACCCCCCTGTACGCGTAGCCGCGCGAGTCGCACACAGGGGGGACCCATGGGTCCCCCCACCTGTGCGTGTACGGCGCGAGTCGCTTCGCCGCATACACGCTGTAGGGGGCGCCCCTGTTCGCCCTCGCACCCATTGAGTCAATGGGAGCCCGCGTACGCGTTGTACGACAGGCTCCCATTGACTTCAATGGGAGTCTGACCGAATCGAGTCCGATGGCATACGTGCGCATCGTACTCGTTCGGTCGGGCTGCTAGGGTCTGATTCGGTCGGAAATCTCTCCGAGTCCGGCTCGGTCGGAGAGATTTCCGGCCCGAATCGGAATCGGCCCCTTAATTTTATCTTGATTCCAGTGAAAATTAGAAGCAATGAAATCAGACTGATAATAGAATTTATTTAAAGGAAGAATTTCACATTTATCTCTGTTTAATTATAACTTGAAATATAGGCAAAATATGTGACTTCTGTTAAAAAGGCTGGTAAAGTACTTTGAGGATTTTACATAAAGAGACGAATAACATCGGCGTAGACAGAGAGGGCCATATTATCAAGAACGGGCGATAACATTATCGCCGCTTTAGTGGCAGGAAACTGCCGCTAAAGCGGTGATAAGGGGCTTGATAATATGCCCTATAGAATTCCAATAGAAACACAGGTTCTGGTGTGAAGGACATCAAACCTGGGCTTCTATTGGAATTCTATAGGGCATATTATCAAGCCCCTTATCGAAGCTTTAGCGTCAGTTTCCTGCCGCTAAAGCGGCGATAATGTTATCGCCCGTTCTTGAGAATATAGCCCAGAGTTTTAATTTTTTTATCTCCATATTGAAAACCGTGAATATCTGGATTTAGACGAAGTTTTGTTAGAAAGGGTTCTAGAGATAGAATAAATAAAAGTTGGGACAAAGGACAACCTTGTCGAACCCCTCTATCCAGAGAGAATTGTGAGGATATAAGACCATTAACAGAGATAGAAGCCTTAGGAGAGGAATGTAAGAAAGAAACAATATTTATCAATTTAGGACCAAAGTCAAACCATGAAAGAGTGGAAAAAATAAAGGGCCAGGCAACTTGATCAAACGCTTTTTCTGCATCGAGCTCAATTGCTGCCAAAGATTGTTTATATGATTTGGATTTACTCAAGACATTAAAAAATAATCTAGTACTATCAGAGATGTGTCTTCCTTTAATAAAACCAGATTA
Source organism: Calotriton arnoldi (assembly GCA_963921515.1). NCBI lineage: Eukaryota > Metazoa > Chordata > Amphibia > Caudata > Salamandridae > Calotriton > Calotriton arnoldi. The sequence goes on from CAWUFW010018505.1 coordinate 213,574, forward strand.
TTATCTACCTATTAACTGGGGAAGTAAGGGGTCAAGACAAAGTGCAAGAATTTTAGTGAAAATGTTATAATCTAAATTAACAAGGGAAAAGGGCCTATAATTTTTACACATCTTAAGATCTTCATTTTCTTTGAGAATAAGACAGATTAAAGCATCTTGAAACGAACCACCTGCAGATTTGGACATTATAAAATGGGTAAAAAGATGATGCAATTTGGTAGTTAAAAGTATTGAAAAATGCAAATAAAATTCTATGATGAAACCATCAGGTCCTGCGGCTTTCCCTTTTATAAGAGACCGAATGGCGAAAAGAATGTCACCAATTAAAATGTCTTTATCTATTTTCCTGACTTATTATATCCTCCATAATATTTAGCGCAGGATTTGAGGAGAAATGAATTCGCAATTTCTGTCGAATTCTTATTAAAATAGAATTTCGCTTGGATTAGTTCATCTAAACACGCCTTCGATTTAGATCAGAGGTACTCAATCTGTGGGGCGCGACCCCCAGGGGGGCCGTGGAGTCTTGGGAAAGGGGTCGCGCATTTCCAGGCCTCACTTCGGCCTGGAACCCAGAACATGTGCTCTTCCTTTTGGAAAATGACAACCGTCTGGGACACTTCATTCTGATCCTTAAAATGCTTCAGCTTAAGTTAATTGAAGCTTCTGTGCTGTGAAATGAAGAGGCCCGGCAGACAGGTAAAACAATCCTTTGTGCCAGGGTGCCTGCTTTCCTGAATGAAATGCAAACCTGTGCTATGAGTTAATCTGCAAACGTAAAGGGTGGTGCAGAGCAGTTCTGGCTTTAATTGCTCGATTCACTCCAAGCATTGTGATGGCAAAGATTTATTTTTTCAAGTGGTAGTACTAAGAGTTAACAACTGGGCTGTGAAGTGCATGCTTTTAATCGTAATTGTATTTACACAGCGCTTTGTACCCCTGAGGAGGTGTTGAAGGGACAGTTATGCAAAAATTTGCATTACTTATGGTCATGGTAAATCTACATTTTGGAAGCTCCCTTTTATCCTAAAATAATTTGCGCAGTTTGTAGCAGTCTATCTTATAATGTGTGTAATGCAAGCATAAAGTAATGACTTACACATTCACAGTGCTTTCTGTCACAGGCTGTGACCTCATAGCACTAAAAATACACAAGTCACTGCACCTCCACTGCACCAACCACATTTAATTCTGTGGCTCTCTGGTTACACACAGACCTCTGCAGTGCATTAACTAATAGAGGCTTCATAATGTACTACACTGCATTTCCCTCTGAGTAACAACTTTTTTAAATGTATTTTTCATTTAAGCTACCCATTATTTTATATGTAGCTACCTGATGGTGAAAGACCTAAAGAACTAACAAAATATTTTGGGGCTGATTTATGAGAGGCTTGCGCAGCCGGAGAGTTATTTTTTTTGAAGCTCCGGCGGCACAAGCGTCTCAATCATATCTATGAGGCGGCGCAAAGTCACCCTGCGTGACTTTGCATGGCCTCATAGATATGGAGTAAGACAAAGCAGTGCAAGTCGCTGCATTGCCTTACTCTATGTCAAGTAGGCGTTCCATGGGCATTGTGATGGGTGTTCCCATACAACACCTATGGATTTTGACACTGCCCTAGATTTACAAAACCAAGTAAACCTAGGGCAGTGGCAAAACCTTACTCCTCCCCATAGCAGGCGAAACGTGGAGAAATGTTTTCATTTCTCTACGTTATTTCCTCTTTCCATGTGTGCTGCATTCTGCAGCACACATAGAAAGAGGAAAACCTCTCTGTGGATTGTTTTTGTGCCGGAAGGTGCCCCTTCCTGCACAAAAACAATCCTGCCTACATTGGCGTTAGGCAGCAATTTGTGCACCAACGCAGGTGGAAAGGACAGGAATGCACCATATTTCATAAATAAGGTGCATTCCTGCCCTTTCACAATGGCGTAGGGCAGTGCAGCAAGAAGACTTGCGGCGCTGCCCTACGCCAATTCCTCATAAATAAGGTCCTTTGTTTTTAGCCACACCTTTGACTACGTCCCCACGTTCACTGACCTTTGGTTTGCTAAACACTGTTTAATATTATTTCCCTACTGTGAAAATGATTTGCTGTGGGAATTGGGGGTGTTTATGGTTGTCAATAGTTGTCAATGAAGAGGAGTGCCAAGTTCTAGAACTTTTTGTCAGGAGGGGGTCCTTACGTCTAAAAGATTTTGGGGCCGATTCCGATTCGGGGCGGAAAACGTACCGACCGACTCGGTACGGGAATTTAGTCCGACAGACACGTATCGGCGCTGCCCGATCCGCCTAGTACGATGCAATGCACGTGGAACATGACCAACTCGTACGGAACACAATCCGAGCGACCGAACCGCACGGAAACAAGCTACCCGGCCGGAAAAACACGCGATTCGAACCGACCGACACGCACCAGGAATGAAGCCGACAGTAACGTACCCGCGAACTCCGACCCGCGCAGTACGATGCAATGCGTGTAAAACTAAACCGAGTCGCACGGAGCTCAAGCCGTACGACCGACACGCATACAAAACGGAGCCGAAGCAACCCAATACTCCGCGACCGACCCGTACGCCCCACATAAAACACAGCCTGAAAGACTCAGAGAAGCTCGCACGAGCCAACTGCAGCGCCCGACTCGGTCAGGAGAACGTCTCCTACATGCACCAAAACTACAAATGAAAAAATACAAAAAAAAGGGCCAAACAAGCAATGACAAAGTCAATAAATACTGGGGGGGGGAGGGGGAATGGAACAAAGACACACCCACAACTCCACCCATATAAAGGCCACAAATCCCTACCATGATCCTTTGCAAATCCAAATGACCTGCCAGCACACAACACCATCAGACAGCAACCACAGACACACCCACAACTCATCCATCACACAAGCCACACACCATTAGCAACTCCCTAATAGCACCCTTACATACACCCAGCAAAACCTACACACACACACCCTCACTTGCACACTCACACACACACCAATCCCCACCACCACCCATCACCATGCCCCCAAAGAAGAATCCAAAGTTCCTAGACAGTGAATTGGAAGTGTTGGTAGATGAAATCCTCAGGGTAGAGCCACAATTGTTTGGTACACTGGTCCAACAGACCCCCATGTCGCAGAAAACCAAGATGTGGGAGAGGATCGTCGACAGGGTGAACGCACAATCACCATGTTTGCGCACAAAGGAAGACATCCAGAACAGGTGGTATGATGTGCGCAGGAGGGTCAAGGCCCTACTCAAGAAGGATTACACCTTGAGCCAGCGCACCGGCAGTGGCCCTCCTGCCAAACCAGTATACCTCAGGCCCTGGGAGGAGAAGGTGCGGGCCATCCTACCACCAGAGAGCGTACATGGACTATCAAACATCCCAGAGCCTGGTGAGTACACAACCAATATACCCAACATCGTGTGACAATACACACACATCACTGTCAAGGGATAGTCAAACCATGCACCGTCAGCAAAGCCACAGTAACCAAAACAGAATCATCCCAAGATGTGTATGTTAGTTAGACAAACACAATACCTGCCATCCCAAAGTGAAATGTTACTGTGTCATGACATGTACAAACGCAACAACAAATAGAGCAAGGCAGCCGCACAAATCTAACCAACAAACACTGTCAGACATTTTGCCACCACCAGAACACCACCTCACAGGGAAGCTCACTGAAAGGAAGGAATTCTGTGTATGCTGGTCAAGTCAGTGTAGCCAATAGCATGATGGGAGTTGTAGTCACAGATATTGCTCACCCTCACAATTGGCCCATCAACACCACTCTGAACCATGCTCACATCACAGGGAGTGGAAAAGAACTGACAAGATGGCTGACACTGGGTACTGCTGTGGGGAGCATAAGGCCCTGCTGGGAACTGGTCACCAACCAACAACAGGACACCACTGTCAGCCATCTTGCCATTGCTGTCACACTCACACACAGTGAAGTCCACTCAAAAGGAAGGAAGTATGGGCATGCTGGGAAGGGGGGTGTAGGCAATAGCATGATGGGAGTGGTAGTCACAGCTCAACGTCCCCCACCCGCATGGCCCAGCAAGCTCACACTCAAGCATGCACACCTCCCAGGGAGTGAAAAGCCACTTCAAAGATGTCTGACACTGGTGCTCTGTTGTAGGGAGCACAAGGCCCTGCTGGGAACTGGGCACCAACCAACAACAGGACACCACTGTCAGCCATCTTGCCATTGCTGTCACACTCACACACAGTGAAGTACACTCAAAAGGAAGGAAGTATGGGCATGCTGGGAAGGGGGTGTAGGCAATAGCATGATGGGAGTGGTAGTCACAGCTCAACATCCCCCACCCGCATGGCCCAGCAAGCTCACACTCAAGCATGCACACCTCCCAGGGAGTGAAAAGCCACTTCAAAGATGTCTGACACTGGTGCTCTGTTGTGGGGAGCACAAGGCCCTGCTGGGAACTGGGCACCAACCAACAACAGGACACCACTGTCAGCCATCTTGCCATTGCTGTCACACTCACACACAGTGAAGTACACTCAAAAGGAAGGAAGTATGGGCATGCTGGGAAGGGGGGTGTAGGCAATAGCATGATGGGAGTGGTAGTCACAGATATTGGTCACCCTCACAATTGGCCCATCAACACCACTCTGAACCATGCTCACATCACAGGGAGTGGAAAAGAACTGACAAGATGGCTGACACTGGGTACTGCTGTGGGGAGCACAAGGCCCTGCTGGGAACTGGGCACCAACCAACAGCAGGACACCACTGACTGACATCCTGAAAGCAAACTTGCACTCCCTGAAATGGAAGCATCGTTCCATGGTGGGATATCTGGCTGGGTGGGAAGGAGGACTGACAGCACTGACCATAGTTACCAGCAGCTCCTCTCACACACACCCTTAACACAAACTCCACACAACTCACCTGGGAGAATGCATTGCCTCACACTCTAATTAAATATCCCACAAAGAACCACCACCCTGGGTTATGCTGTGTGAAGCACAGGGACACTTTTGGGACTTGCAGCCAAACTAACGCCAGGACAACACTGTCAGCCATCCTGTCAGCACAGGCACACTACCCCACAGGGAAGCAGAGTCAAAAGGAAGGAAGTATGGGCATGCTGGGAAGGGGGTGTAGGCAATAGCATGATGGGAGTGGTAGTCACAGCTCAACATCCCCCACCCACATGGCCCGGCAATCTCACATTGAAGCATGCACACCTCACAGGGAGTGAAAAGCCACTTCAAAGATGTCTGACACTGGTGCTCTG